>CAJUYG010002986.1:4135-24991 GCA_910591675.1 Galerucella calmariensis
CTATCTATCTATCTATCTATCTATCTATCTATCTATCTATCTATCTACCTACCTACGTGTATCCCAGATAGCACACAATGTTCCGTTGACGTCCATCTAACGGTTGTCTAATGTCCAAGCGTCCACGGAATTTTATTGTACGTCCATTGTACGTAAGTTTAAATACTTCCAGTGTACGTCCATTTAGGGTATGTTAATATTTAAGTATCAATGTATGTTTAATCTACAAGCCATACTAGACAATTAGTGAGATAGTGTGTTATAAAAAGACAAATATTTCAAGGCAAAGGTATATTATGTGTAATATAAAATTCATTGAACATTATAAATTATAATATCAGTTATTACGTAATAATCTGCATTGCCACTTACTCATCTACTCATAAACTCATATAGGTATTCATATAACAATTTAAAACGTCGCTATAAAACTTTAATTCTGATATTTGAATTTACCTCCCAACAGAGAAGCTACCACCACTTCCCAGAGAGATCTCGTGTAAGTATATGTATTTATCATTGTTTTGTACACTTTCTTCGTGTGCCAACACGTCCACTGGAAGCTTTTTGAGTACGTCCAACTTTGTGAACGTTCCCTCGACGTTCATTGCACTTTATGTGGACGTCCACTGTACATTTAAATGTGTACTTCCATTGTAAGTACATTGGACGAATTTGTGCAATCTGGGATTCCTGTGCGTCCTAGAGCCCATTGTACCTAGAATACTTATATAGGTACTCAGAAAACTATAACACTTTCAATGATGTGTTTATTTGACATGAGTAGTTAACAGAAATTGCAGCACTTCCAGTTTAATTGTGAATCATTAACTTACAATATTCTGATTTATGCTGCTCAATCATATTTTGTAATAATTACACTTGCTCTTGACACATACTTCGGCTGAGCTTGTTGAATTTCTGGTAGCCATCAAACCACCCTTCATATAAGTTATTATTATTTAGAGTTAACGCCTGAAAAGGCATAAGGATAAGAGAAAGAAAGAAAGAGTTAGATTATAAACGTTTTCGTTTTCAATGAGCTTTTTCAACATTTCCAAAAATAGATTTACAAATTTGGACGTACTTTTAAATTTTTGTTGAGCTTTGTTTGTTTAAAATTGAAATTTAAGCTTTATTTTTTTTTCTGTATTTCGTTTTTAAATTTGTAAGTCGTAATTTCTTTGTTCAATAAAAAATTTCTTTCCTGCAAACGGTTTTCCCAAGGAAGGGCCTTGAAATAGTGAGAGACCTGAACTGCTTATTCAACGTGTGTGGTCCTCATCGCAAGCAAGTTGCCTGCTCACGAGTGCCGGTTAACAATCTCTTTTCTGTATAAAACAAACTGCCGCTTATTTACCTTCTCTCTCTTACATCCGTAGTGTTGCCTAATGTAATATCCACAGAAATAAGTCTTCAATTACCTACTATTGTTGAATTTCACGTAAATTAGATCAGCAACAGTTCATCAATGGATTTAAATCAACGATTAACAATGAAATCTTTTTTTATGTGGAAGCCAATTGCTGCATTAGAAAACATTATTGCGTGTTAAATAGGAGATTAGATTGAGTTTCGTGAGGTGGCTATAACTGATATTTCCACTGCAACCTTCTCAGATCTCAGTGATCTTTTGTATCTAGATTACATTATCCAAACTGTTTTTTTCTGTACCCAATCTAGACTGACCTATCATGTAGTTAGTTTCTTGAGAGTTTAGATATTTAGAACGATCCGGCAACTGTGGTTGTAAGACAGCGATCATGGAGAATCCTGCTGAGAAAAAAGTCGGGCAAAAAGAGCGGCATCGGCATCTCATTACCACTAGCATAAATATTCAGTATAAGCGAGCTGGAATGGCATTATTATCAAAAATTGGATGTTTTGCTATTTATAACGGCTATTGTTAGCTGCTTGCAATTATGGCTTTCGTAATGGCCTGCCTAAACTTGATGTATGGTGTTATTTTTACCGTTTACGAACGTGATTGTATATGATTACGCCTTGCACAACATTATAAGTTTAAAAACAACCAACACTCAATAAATTTTCCTTTTTTTTTGGTTAAAACAAAAGTGATTGAATGATTCATACCAAAAATTTACGGAACAATGATTTAATATGCATGTAAAAAGGTAGAGGAAATATTTCAAAGAATTAATGTCTTTTTATGAGTGAATTCTATCTTAACTTTTTTTAAACCTAAAATATTTTTTGAAATCAATAACTTTCAAAAATTGAGTGTTAAATGAAGATTAACAGGAAAACAAATAGAACAAAAAAATAAAAGTTAAAGAAAAGGATGCAGAATCCAAAAAAAGATGGGATGGAATCAAATGATGCAGTCTTGCCAGGATTACCCTGGGTGACCTTTGGTAGCTGGCGTCGAAGAAATATTTGGCGATGACCAGGAAAAACCTACGTTTAACAGTAGGATTTCTTACTGGCCACTGTCAACTAAGGAAACACCTCCATCCTATGGGGCTAGTGGACACACCTTTATGCAGGATGTGTGAACAGGAAGATGACTATCAGGCATGTCTTATGCGAGTGTCCGGAGTAATCGTCAATAAGAGAGTTTGTGTTCGGTGAGTCTTGGTCTACACCTGCCGATATAAAGGAGATGTCTCCTAGTGATCTGTCCACCTTCCTGGGAAGGACAGGATGGACGATGACCTAGGAGGACAATTCCTCGGGAGAAAGTGGAAAAAGATTACAAAAAATTCTACTTTTACAGAATATTTCTATATGCCCTCTTACTTCTACTTAGTTCCTGAGGAAAGCCCCAGAGACTAGTAGCTTCGGTCCTATTTCCCGGACGAATTTTAGGATATCTGCAGGCTTTAAGAAATGTCCCTCTTCTATCCAGGAGTCTCCTAGGTGTTGTGCTCTAGGATTCTGAACCACAGAATCTACGTTCTTCCATTTTGAGCTTTTTCAGGAGTCCATTCAGGCGACAATTTCCCGTTGGGATCCCTGGCTTAGATTCACAATTAGTCCCGGTAGATGGCATTGAAATGGAATTCACAACTCCTAAAAGGATCGACCGATTTTGATGAAATTTTTTGTGACTGTTTGATGGAATAATTTGGTGGTTTAGGTTAAGAATCATAGAAGTAGTACAGATAGAGGTAAAAAGCCATAGGCCACTGTGTAAGTGGAAAAGTGGAAATATCCGTGAGAGAGAAATAGACAGACAATCAGAGGTTTCTCTGCCTTTGCGCTATTACAGAAAGACAGCCCAAGCCTCCGACATCCTTAGATGCTGATGGGTTCCGAACTGGCTTGTTGTCTCTATCTGTAGTATCTCTATGTTTAGAATAGGAGTTTTTTTTGATACGGTCATTAGATAAAACATTTGTTTGTCCGAAAAATTGATAGATAGTCGAATTTCAATAAACATTTTTCCAGCCAAAATAAGTAACTTTAAGCGTTTTCGATTATTTACTTTTGGCTGCTAGTAGCAGCTCGTAGTGACTGAATTCCGTTCGTTTATTATCGGGCGTGACGCCTAGTCTTACCTTCCTCTTGTCCCTCAAGCACATACCGAAAAGTATGAGCTTCAAGCCACGGACATTAAATATTTGACGTTTGTCCGGTTTAACGTTTATTTAAAGGTTAAGATTGTGCCGATTACGTTTTAATACGATTTAAACCTTACTAAAAATATGTAAATATGCAAAATTTTATTATCAAAAACATTATAATTGAAAACTGTTCTTCTAACAACACAGAGAATTCATTGGCATTGGCACATGTCAGGTGGTTTTGAGGATCCTGAAAAATCGTGTTCGATTTGCTCAAAAGTCGTGACGACTGAGGCGTCACGCACAAGTGTTTGAAGCCCAAATAAAAATAGTCAAAATCTGTTTAATGTGGTAAGACAAGACATAACAACGTCTATAGTTTGCTAGTAATAAATAAATTCAATGATTATTAAAGTGAAAGAAGAATGTTTACATATAAAGAGACCTAAAACTTCTTCATTAAAATTTATCACGTATATACTATCTATTTGTCTCCATATATAAATCCCCGCTACTCAATAACTATTTGCTAGATCACTCTATGGCTCTGGAGACATATTATCAGGACAACATCATTATGCTAAATTTTCCATGAGTCTTTTACAAAAAAAAACACACTTTACTATCAAAAACTTCCGCATGCAAACTCAGTGAAATATGAGTGTACTAAACATCCCCACTAGCTTAATATTTATTGGACTACATAATCAAACAGCACGGAAAAATATCACCGGCAGCGCCACAGAGCGGCACAAGAAAGAACTATCACGATCCTTCGGAGTAATGGGCAATTCGTGCCTTATCTGCAACCTTCTTTACACCACACTCCGCATGGAGAGAGATAAGCATGTAAATGGATGGCCTCCAACTCATTCACTCCGATATCGGTGTAATGAAACGTTTTTGAAGTGTACAGATTTCATTAAAAGGATGTGAGAGATGATTTGCTTTTACTATTTGACAAGTTATTTTCAACAAGAGTTGATATTGTGAAGACAGGGACGTAATCAGGAAATGAGTCTAACTTTAAACATACTGTTGATTGATACATATAGATTTGTTTGTTGGAAGTAATTGCTGAGTTTAGAAACACCTACCTCCAACGACGATTGATCATTTACCAAGTCTATGCAAGTTCGCACACAGCATATAGTCTCGACCTGACTTTTTTACTTCTTCAAAAATGAATATGCGTGGTCAAAGGCTCCAGTCACCAGAAGATGCAGTCGATGCCTTAACAAATTTCATTTTGCATGTATGTACTAACAGGCGAATGGAATAACTGCTTTTAGAACTTAACTTGATAAATAAAATTATCAGGATCGTATTCAGACAAATAATGAATCTTACTGCTCTTTTACATCACGATATTTTCTTGTTTTTGCTGCTAACCCAATCAACAGCAGAAAAAAAGTAGATATTAACCTCGACAAATAATTTATTCAAACATAATAATATCAAGTTATTTTATTATTATTTGAAATAAAGATGGCAAAAGTGAGAAAAGCTTAGTGAAAAAAACTAAGTGCATCACTGTCGATTATCAGATTTCAGATTACAAATTATACAAAACGTCTGTCACCACAATCATCAATCATCTGATAGTTATCATTTGATTGGACTATTAGTTAGTTGGTAACACAAAAAGAACTAGATTTCTCCATATAATAATTGCGAAATGACACAAAACCGATAAAATTGCAATTGCAGAAATTGCATTGCATGGCAGGTTGTATTGCACCGTGTCAAGCGGCCTTAAATAAAATTAACTATGACCCAGCATCAAAGAAGTTTTTAATTCCTTTCGCTTCCAAAAAATAGCATGTGTACCTCGGCTTGCGCCTTCACAGTAGTTCGGAAATGATAGACTTTTCCCTCCATCATACAGTATACTATTTATTCATTGATTATTTTATATTGAGAGTCAGTTTTCTTAAATAGTTAACATGTCCTCATACTTCCATAATTATCAGTTTTTTTGTAATTTACTTTTGGAATTTGTAATTTGCAACCTTTTATCAAGTTATAAATAACCAAGTTAGTGCGAAAATCCTATGAACAATATAATCAACTCTTAAACAACTTCAGTCTAATGCCCGAGCTCTCAAGGGGGCGTACCAACCATTTTCTTGTCGTCGCATTTATGAGCTTTTACTCGTTAAGTTTATACACAAGAGACAAATTCCGGTTAATATCCCTCTCTCGGCAGAAGCTCGTTCCCATTACTTTTCCATTTATATACTGAAGATATAAATTACTATGTAAATAGATCCACTTCTTCGACTTCGACTGATCATTCAATTAACATGAAGTGGTTTCAGACATGAACTTTTCCCACAATATCAAACAGGTTCGTATTTTGGAATTCTTTAAATTCGCAAAACTCTCAAGATAAATATTGTGATTCTAAAACACAGGTGTCGGAATGGCTTTGGTATTTTTGTATAATTTGTTTCAGTCTGTTTAGTGTTTCGATAATTTTCAAAATGGAAATGGAGTGTAGTGTATTTATATGCAAATCATCAACTTAAATTTTAAAGACCAATCTTTCAAATTAGTATCGTTTAGAAACCGATTTATATCCTTAAATAGGAAACTTTATATTTAATATCGGGTTTCAAACAATTAAAATTATACAAAAAACTTCTGTCATCACAATCTGATAAGAAAATATGTGCTGAGAACTATAAAAAGTGTTAAACATAAACCTGTATCGTTAATGCTTCCATTTGGATCTGTCAAACGTCAACCGTAGTTGTATAAGAGCAGGAAGAATGGAATTTAAGAGAAACTTTAATTTATAATCCCCAATTTATTGAAACGTTGTAAACAGATGCTGAAATAAGCTTTCAATAGGTATTCAATAATGTTTTTATTATTTGATAACTCGTGTAAACAAAGAGCCCAAAAAAAAAACCAAAGAATAAAATTGGATATACCTATTTGGAAAAAGTAATTGAAGATATCAAGATAAAAATTGAAGTGAAAGTTCAAAGGATCTGAAAATAGTATGAAGAGAAGAGTACCATAAACTGATATAGAAGAAGATAAAATTTCAATCATTAGTGGAGTAAAAACTTGTTGTGTCTTCACCGCAAACCCTTTTTTTACTCTCCCATGACGTCTCATTATCCTCATCCAATTTTTTCTAACCCTCGCCATTGGAGAAGAGAGAAGAAGCTACCTACAATCAAATTATCTCCATTTTTATGCTTATCTTGTTCATTTTTATCAATCGCTGAGGCAAGCTCAGCTCTTAGAACATCTTAGCAAACACGTCTAGAGCACAACGTGTCGTTTGGCTCTGCAGTCATCAGAACTACTGGTTATAGTCCAGCCTTAAAACACATCTAGGACACCTTTAGTGCACTCTTAACGTACCACTTTGGTCTAGCCAAACACCTTCTGTGAATTCAAACCGAAGCAGAAAGGAAATGATACAACTGAGTACCTAATAGAAATATCTCCAGTATCTTATAAAGAGAACACGGAGCTTGTGGGCAAAGGTTTATTTTAAATTCCTGGGCAGTTGAGCACAATCCAAACGAATGAGCTGTATTAGGAGATCAAGAAATCTCAATTAGTGGGTAAGTAGATTTGATGTTGACCGTATCAGCCATATTTTTCTTTTTCATAAAAGGTTTAGTATGTAAAAATAAGCAGGGTTTGGGCACTCTAAACGCGCGAGGGTGCTGCCACCTTGAGAGACCCGTCAGTAATAAAATTGCTAATTTATTGAGAACCAGAATGAAAACTGTTTGTAACGCGTTGGTAGTTGCAGATACTTCCACATATTTCAGCGCTGTTATCCTATCCTGAAAACTGCAGATCAACGTTTTACGACGTGTATTGAGTTATTCCAGCTTTTTTGTTTTTAAAAACTATTTTGCTTATTTGTGGGTGTGTTGAGTATTTGTAGCTGGTTATTATTGTTAATAGGAATTTAAATTTAACAGACAATGTGGAGAATATGTATTGTGAAAGACTGTAATACTGTGAGGTGCACCCGGTAAGCTTTATTTTTATAAAAAAAAAATGTTTCATTAAATAAAAAGTGACAGAATATTGAAGTAGCTATTCTTCTATACAGTTTCAAACTTCCCAGTCATGAAGAACAACGATAAGTTTGGCCGGAAAGAAGTTTACTTAAACTATACCTACCCAGTTTATTGCATTGTTGTTGAACACTTATTTGAAATATGTAAAAAAACGTTTTATTTATTGTATACTTTTCTGCAAGGGTGCCACGGATCAGTTTCTCATTTATAAGTGTGTTTAAGCATCTACTATTACTCTATTTTATTCAAAGTATGTTTATTTTCACTATATTCAATTTCCCGAAGTTAGAAACACCCTGTATCTGACACCGCTTATATAGCCTTATCGACATCAAGTAAGTTTTTTACGATTATTTCGTTAAATTATCGCTTAAAAAGATGTCTACCTACCCATAAATTCCAGATATCTGGGTAAATTTAGATTCAACGTCCACTAATTTGTTGCCGCTATCTACTTTCCCAGAAATAAAATACTTAAAAAAATGGCGGTTCGACCACTTCGGAGCTTGTTCGGCCTCTCTTCTTGGGCCCTATCGTGGTTTTCGAAGAGCAGGTCAACGCATACCGACGTTTTCAATAAACTAATAAAAACCTGAGGTGGCCATCAGCTGGCACGGCAATCTTGATTATATATTTTATGGGGAGATAACGACGAACGACAGTAGCGTATCTAAACACAAAAAGGCAACTAATAATATGTAAAAAATAGAGGAAGTAAACATAGAATTTTATGCAAAAGAGCCAGGAACAATTTAATTCTTTTAAGTTCAATATTTATAAAGATATAGAAGGGAAAACTTCATTGAACAAGTCAAAAGCAGAATTGTCCCAACTATAGGTTACATGACACACTGGAATAGAATGAAAAAGCATTTAAACAAGCAATAAGAGGGGTTGAAACATCCTTTTGGGGACCGAAGCCCACCGAAAAGGTGGGTAGATATTGTAATGCTTGGGCAATCAGAGGTACTTCTGTAAAAGTACAATTTGAAGAATGCATAAGCTTGTACTGTACTAAGAGATTTGACACGTGTCCCAACAGGATACTACTGACTGAAAACGGTCCTCAAAAAGTTCAAACTAGTGCAGAAACCTCCATTCTCAAACGGAATGCATGACACAATAGACTCCCAGGGCATAACACTACAGGATAGAAGAGGAAGGAACTAAAGGACCCAAAAATTATTTCAAGGAATAACACTAGGAACTACCAGTCTCAGACTACTCTCAGTAACAGAGTACAATCCTTCAGGACTCACCCAAAAATCCAAAAAACATAAATACAATAAGTAAAATAAAACTATTGATCCCCTTCTGGAGATAATTGATGAGTGGTGCAAAAATAATGACATGAATGATCATTTTGGGTGCAAACAAATATAATTTCTTTGTTTGCATGACTTGAAAATGTGTGTAGTGTGTGTGCTTGATGATAGAAGAGAACCGGATCGATTTGGGGAGTCAAAATAAACCATCTTTGATACTGGAGAAATGTGCAATGATGTATTGCTCAGTGAAATATAAAAAAAGTGATAGTGATAGTGATAAATAGTGATAAATATAGAGAAAAAATAGTTATCTATGAAGTGTTCCAAATAATAGAAATAAAAACAGAGAAAGCAGGTGGAAATAGGAGTCTTTCATTATTTAATTCAAAAGGTTACGGATACTAAGCAAATCATTTATTCGGGAACACCTAATGGAAAAGTTGATGATGCCTAGATCAAAGAATACACAACCTAACAAGAAGCGAAGCCCGACGCAATCTCTTTGAAGTTTTGGTAACAAAAATATATGACCTTGAGAGACCGACGTTGACAGATAACTTAGTAAATACACTGAGAAAAGTAATCAAATTTTTCAAATATTGGCGATATAATTCGTAGTTACACGTAGAAAAAAACCACTATATTAAAACATTCAGGTTCAGGAAATTATTTTTTATATGATTACTTACTGATTTATTTATTTATTTATTTAACGGATTCACCAATTACAAGTAATTACAATAATTATAATATTACAGTGAACTAATTTAAGAATCTAATAATCTAAGCATACATTTCTAATTGAGTTCTTAAACATACTTAAAGAGTTAACAAATGGATCAATATTATATTTATTAAACCATCTCAAACCTCTAGAAACAGGTGAGTTGTAACCGTAATTTGTGTTATGATTTTTTATTGAAAATAATGGAGGGTTTCTAGTTCTATGAGAAGTAACAAGAAGGTTAATTTGATGCAAAAGATTTGGACAATCAGCTCCACCAGATAAGATTTTATAAATTAATATCAAATCAGAGTGAAAACGACGTGTTGTGATATCAGTTAGGTTTAGAGTGTTTAAAATATTATGGTAATTAAATTGTAGATACGTACCCATTTTGAATGAAATATATTTCAGAAATCTGATTTCAACATTTTCAATTCTTACAATGTCACATTTATAATGAGGAGATATACACGATTTCTACAAATTGTTTGTTTTGAGAGAATATTACTTGACAATCAAACCTCTGGGCCCACCACCTATATTATATTTATTTCAAGTTGAGCAGTAAAATTTACAAACACCTATTATAAGCATATTATACATAATTCAACTGTACACTTTCAGTTGGTAAAATCATGCAGTGTTTCAGTTAGATAGGTGTTGTTTTTCTAATTATTTTTAATTTCTGCCGAGCACTGCAAGTAATTATATGTAAATAAGTATTTAAAAAAGCATTAAGTAGGGTAGGAAAGATATTGAAACAAATGTAATAATAAAAGGTAGAACGTGTCGTGGGACACACGGTAGGAACTTTAGTTCCTTTTAAGCAAAAATTTTTTGAATCAATAAATAAAATTACACATATTAATATAAGAATTTATTTTACTCTGGATGAAACTTCATCTAACAAAAATATACAGTAGTATTAATTATAAATAAAAATCATCATCAAGTTGATTGGCACAATAGTTATTTATGATACAAGTGCGTGAAGTTATACTTTTGTGCACGAGTTGTGAAAATGCCATAATATCATATGAAATAATCCATACAAATTAAGAACAAATATTTAAAACAGAATAAAATTGAGTTGAAGTTGAAGGAAAAGGCTCAGGTACACCAGACTTGACATCTTGAGTCCCAACTTCCATTTGAACATATTCATTATCTAAAAAATATATATAGGTAGTGAACTACCAATAAGTATCATTGCTTGAGAAGCTTGACAACTAGGGAAATTTTCTGTTCCACATGAAGAAGGTCCTGGTTCAGGTTACGGTATGTTATCTGCAATATTATAATGTTATATTTAATAATGTGGATTTTGTAAGAAAAAGTATATGTGTATTTAAAATAAAATATAATACGGTTACAGTGGCTTGTATATTGAATGTGTAGTTTATTAGACACAGCTACAGCAGACTTGACATCTTCAGTACCAACTTCCATTTGAACATATTCATTATCTAAAATATATATAGTAAACAACCAATGAGCATCATTGTACACAAAAAAATGTGTTCTTTCCAGATGAGGAGGGTCCTGGTTCAGGTCATGGTATGTTATCTGCAATAATATAATGTTATTTTTAATAATGTGGATTTTGTAAGAAAAATATATGTGTAGTTTTTTTATGTATACTTATACATACTTGTAAATAAACTATAAGTTTTTATATACAGATGTATTTGATTAATTGAAATATTTACCCAATAATGGCAAAGCTTGACAGCTAGGGAAATGTTCTGTTCCACATGAAGAAGGTGACGGACTAACCATAGCTGGGATCTAAAATATTTCAAGACAATAATAAGTTCAGGCTAATATCAAATAATACACAAATAATATATTTGCTGGTGTATTATTTGCTAATATAATATGTTTATTGTTAGGTAGAATAAGTCAACACAACCTATCACAAAAGTTGTTCACTTCATGAAAATTCTATTCAATGTAATGTCAAAGAATACCTAATCAAATATTTATTTGAGTATTTTTTATACTTATGCCTAAATTAGCAAAAGAAACTTAAAGACTTACCTAACAGGGTCTTTTGGGAATCCAAACATAGATATATACCTTCTCCTGTTCCCGAGTGACATCCCCGAACAGCACAAGTTATTCTTCCCATAGCTTCAAGTAATTCAGTAATAATTTTCGAAACAAGGGACAAAGTAAAAATTATACACAAAAATTGAAAAATTCCTTTTGTTTACCAAGTTGGTTGACAGACAACAAACAAAGTCAAATATGACAAGAATCTTATTATAAAAATGGCGACTTTCAGACATGCGCATACAAAAAAATGATCGGAAGCTTCGCTTCTTGTTGAGCTGGTGTATTCTTTGCCTAGATACTTAAAGATAAGCTGGAACAATGAAATGTTGGTCTTGGTAACTTATATTTCTCCAAACTAATCCAGATATTCAGTAAAGCCAATTTAGCTAATTTGGTAAATTGGGAATAGATCCAATTAGATCGTAGAGATAACTATTTCATCATCTTCCAGACAAAGATGACACGTAGGACATTTCAACAATCCAAAACTTGTAGACAGCTTCTTGTTGTAATCCATTAATTTGTTGTTGAAACACTAGATTAATAAAGGACATGAAATGAACCAGTTCTAGTAAATGTTGCTGGAACTCTAAAACTTTGGCTTAATAGGTAGGTACTAATTTGATTCTATAAGGTTCTGGTACTACAAACAAAATAGACTATTTGCTACCAACTTTAACTCTTATCCGATCCTCTTGGGTATCTGAAAAGTTAATTTTTTCCGGTCTCTTCATGATTGAATCAACAATCCAAATTTCTTCTTGAAATACAGTGGTCTAGGTCCATAAAAAGATTGACATTTCTGTCCTAGATCTGCATCCTGCAAATTTATATTGAAACTTGATAATATCGTTATATATTCTCTTTTTCTGATTTAATTTGTGCTGATCCTCCGCCTCTGTTGAATCTAGCAGGCTATCAAACACGGCGTAACAAACGCTAATCGAGATCTGAACGTTACGTTTTCAGTTAACTACCTACGGACCAATAGGAATTCTCCACTTTTACAATCACATATTCAACTTGGGTGGTCTGCATTTTGTTTTACTTGCTCTACGGCTCGCTTTGCTTTATAGCGGCCGGTCTGGTTGCCGAATTAAGCTGGACGTGGACGCGCTATCTCTTACTAATCACCTCATCTTGCTCCCTTTTACATATAATTATGCTATATCGGGTTTCGACCAATGGATTCGGTGCAACCACTGTATTACAGGGCCGGAATTCGAGAAAAAAAAACTTGATTGGTACCTAATTTTCCAATGTTTGTAACGTCTCGATTTGAAGACATTTAAAATACATCAAGCGATACACTGTTCACTTGCACAGGGGCAATTATTCTAAATAAAAAATTTTAACAATTTTTTGTTCGATAAAAGTTTTCCCTGTATACCATTAGAGCCATTTTTGCTTTGTAGATATATAATCTCCTTTGCGTATTTGTTCCACACGAGTTTACTGTCTAGAGTCAAACCTAGATGCTTGACTCCATTCAACAACAAGTTTAATGGTTTTGAGGTACCTAGAGTTTTCTTTTCTTAGTGAAGGCTATTAAGATGGTTTTGGTGGAAATGATGTTAACTCCCACTTGATTACACCAGCTATTTGTATAGTACAGACCCTTTTGTACGATGTCACAAAGGGCAGGATATGTCGAGATCAGTCAAACCACACAGATATTCCTACACCGTCAGTCTCCACATTAATGGGGATGCTACTTCCCTTCCGGTCGACATCCTCTGGTTGTACATATGAAGACAATATCTTTGCTCGTCCACGCCTCTAGCCGCTACTCTAGTGGTGTGCAGCTCCGACATTCATTTGGAAGTTTACTGTCTATATCTATTCTATTTAACGCTCTTTTAGCATTCCCATGGGGAGTATTGTCAAAATCCCCTTCTATATCCAATAATCCGCATACTTCCGTTTACTTGGTTGTCTAGAGCACCTCAGATATCCTTCGTAAGTTGTACCAGTGCAGTCTCCGTAGATCTGTCTGCCCAGTAAGCTTGCTGTGGCGGGCGGAGAGGGAGTCCCTCTAGGATTTGCGTTCTAATATAATTGTAAATAGCTCTTTCCATCGATTTGAGCTTAAGCGATGTGTTAGACAAATTGGTCTGAAGAATTTTGAGTTTACTGTGTCCCTTTTACACCTTTTGGAATGGAGGTTACTATTGCCCTTCTCCATTCTTCTGGTGAATATCCCAGTTCCAAGCTGCATCCACTAATTTCAACCAAATGCTAGAGAACTTCATCTTGTCCTTGCTGGAGCTGTGCTGGGAAAATCGCATCTGCTCCCGGTGCATTGAAAAGTGAAATAAGTATTCATGGCCCATTTCAACTTATCCTTACCACAAATTGAAAGGTGAAATAAGTATTCATAGCCCATTTCAACCTATCCTTGCCACAAATATGCTCAGCCATTCTACCTAACGCCTGTTATAACCTTCGAGAGGATTATCTTCCCAGTTTGGTATACTCCCAGGAAAATGAGTTTCTGGTCTCTTTCTTCCTCATTCTCGGTATATTTACCGTCTAGCTTTCTCTAAACTATATCTGTGTTGACCATGAGCTTCTTCAGTAAGCAACATTCTTTCTTCTTATAGGATTATACTCTCCGGAGTGGAGAACTGTCTATCTATAGCATCTGTATAGTCAATGTGGCCTAGACGAACGAAGACAAGCAATTTTCCGACCTACTCAGTCAGCTGAAACAAATCTTAGCCATCAGGTTTGTCTTTCTAAGATTAAAGCTTAACGCCAAAGACTTCTCCAGTCTTCAACTATATTGGGAGGAGAGAAGGGTGTGGGAATATAACGGAGTTTGGTACGTAGAGACCCAGTATTAGCTGGTTGCAGTGGGAACAGATTTATGAATTTATTGATTAGTTTGACACCAAGAGTCAGAGGCACCTCAGCCTTTAGGGTTTTTGTGTTCTTGGTTGTAAAGTCTTTTCACTAGGTCCTTCTTGGAAAGATCCTCCATTTACATGTACTTCTTCAGGGTACACTTTCCTTATCTGGCCACTGCTGAGGGTAAATATTTAGTTGGTTAGCGAAGCCGATGGTTTCTTGTGTTCCAAGAAGTATAACCACTTGCAGCAGTTTTTGACATTCCAAATACTGGTTTAGGACCAGTTAGTGCAGTTTCAGACCCTTGTATTTTGGATGAAAGTCAACATTTTACTTCGAAATTCTTGCCACGTATCATTCTTATATAACTTTTTCTACTATCAGAATCAGAGAATCGGGTTTTTTCTTTTGCTATTTCCAGTAACTCACTTCAATGATATAAATTTGTTGTAATTGTTTGTTTATAAAAACCGATTGCTTTCGTAAAATCGATTAAAGTACCATAAGTTATTTATGACAGTATTTATGGGTCGACTAAATGCCCATTACAGAACTAGTCACGTATGTACCTACGCATATTAATTTAAAACTTAAAAAAATAAATAAACAAGCACTTAATAATATTATGTAGCTTTAATGAACAGAACACCTACATAGTTTTGGCATGAGGTTATTGAGATAACAGTAAATAATTCTTGAAGGTATTTACTATTTATGTTTATATCAAATGTTTATCAACGATGTAGCAAATTCATATTTAATTATTATTACAATAATTGTGTTGGCTAGGAAAATGTGAGTTGTTAGATACGTGTAATAGTCTTGACATAGCTGTTGGTCTACAGATAACCCAAACGGTTGAGAATAATGTTTATATTGGAACCAAAAACGTACCTATAGAAGATGAGGAAGTACCAAACAATTTTTGAATGCACTTGACCTAATTTAAATAGATGACATCGTAAACCAACCAATTTTAATCCAAACCGTCTGAAAAGAGAAGCATTGGTTGAGAAAATTCGTGGTAATAGTATATTATATACACCAAGGTGGTGAAGAATATTATTATTGACCAAGCACCAAGATTATTTCGCGAAAGGCTTTGCCCTAGGCCAGGGGTGTCAAAGATACGGCCCGCGGGCCTCAACCGGCCCTCAAGACATTCGAATCCGACCCGCTTTGCTGGGGTCAAAGAATCACATCCCATGAGCATCTTCAAGCTATTCTGAAAATTAGTACATCTGATTTGACACCAAATATCCACGACATAATAAAAATTTTTTTAAGCCGGCCCCCCAAGAGAAAAAACGGCACTCATGTAAATTGAGTTTGACACCCCTGTTAGGGCCTAAACGGAATACGGAAAACATTATTCAGGACACAGTTATTTAAAGTAAGTCAATTTTCTGGGTGAATACATCATAGTAACAATACTTCTAACACCACTTGATTCCACTTCAATATTATCATCGTAATTGAAGATTTTATTGAATATTATGAAAGCGCGGAATTAGATAAAACGTTGTACGTAAACACGTTATGAAGAGAGCGACATTGTTCAACACGCGTAATTTGGAGAACTCGCTAGCGCTCGTTTTGGCAAATATTACGCTTGTTGAACAATATCGCTCTTTTCATAACCAATTACGTAAATATCTATTACGTAACTAGTTATGAAAAGAGCGATATTGTTCAACAAGCGTAATATTTGCTAAAACGAGCGCTAGCGAGTTCTGCAAATTACGGAAATTACTCTTCGTAACGTTTCATCTAATTCCGCGCTTTTATAATATTTAATAAAATCTTCAATTACAATGGTAATATTGAAGTGGATTCAAATGGTGTTACAAGTATTGATACTATGAAGTATTCACCCAGAAAATTGACTTACTTTAAATAATGTTGTTTCTAATGTTTAAAAATCTTAAAATACTATTGCATCAAAATAATGGGGTAATTGTCAGTTTAAATAATGAAATGATTGTCAGTTTTGACAGTACCGTCAGGACCTAATTCATAAATTATTCTTTAAAACTCAAACAGTTACGTAAAGTTTTTACATAACTACTTTTCATAACTGATATAATGAAGGTTATGAAAAATATGACATTACCTAACGTCAAGGAGTGACTTAAAGTGTCACATTTGATAACGGAATTAGATAAAATTTACTAACAGATACCTCATAACGGTAAAACTATGGAATGAAAAAATTATTCACCGCAATTTATGTATACAGTTTAATTTTTTATAATTAATTTTAAATTTATAGTGATAAAAGTAGAGAAGAGAAAATAATGTACCAATAATAAACTCCCAACATAAATACCTTTATTGTGGTTAAGGCAAATTGAAAGTCAATTTTCAATTTATAAAATTCAATTCCAATTAATATCATTCAAGTCCCGCTAATTTACAAATAGAAAATCTCACTTACAATAATAGATATTGTGAATAACCCATCAATAGATGAATTAAATATTAACCTCAAAATACACTTAATAAATAGGTACTTACCTAAGATGAACAAGAAAGATTTTTTGCCTTGGGCGCTGGTTACCCTTTTAGCCTCGAAAATTTTGAAGCAAGCTATAAAATCAAGGAATATGATATAAACTACTCTGAAAAAACACAGCGTGTCATAATTATGTCGTTATATTGGTCAGATTGCCGTAAAAAAAGAGTTCACGATAGTTGGAATCTTGGTCAAAAAGTTCTATTTACAAAATATTATTCATCAAATTGAGTTAAAAGTTGCTGGTTATATCTACTGTTAAGAAGGAAGACTATATAAAGAAAACAAAATCCGTGTATACAAATTTGTTCTAAAAATAAGAGGGCGCTAGTGTTGTATTTTTACCAAACATCTAACAGCAGTACAACAAAAGCCAACCATAAGCATAAAGTTAAGACAGTACGTAAATAAGCGTAAGTACTCTAATCTTAATTTCAGATCACTAACTTAGATTTCCTTCCTGTCCCCAAAAAGACCGGCAAGAAAGCTGGTTAGGACAGCTTTAGCAAGTGGATCCTCTCTCTAAGGTAATCTTTAGTCGTAATAAGTCGGCCCTGGAAGTACTTTAAGAGGCAGCGACATACACACACTCCCCACGAGCGACGAAAAACTAAGAAGACACCGAGTGAAAGGTGACTACCACCAACCTCGTGAAAACAGGAGAACGCCAGAACTTTTCCATAAACCAAGAAAAGAAGATGGACTAGCCCAGCAGATCGGACTGAGGCCTCATCGTAAGAAATGAGGGGTGGAGGAATGTTCTTTCCGGGATGCACTGCTCCTAGAGGAGTGCTTCCTGGAAGGGACGAGTTTGATAGAGGTGTGTATGTGTGTGAATAAAGTTTGAGTTCATGATGTTTCATTGGTTGGCTAGCTCCTTCCTTTGACAGCTAGTGGTTCGCGTGTGAGGTTAGGAAATATCGAAAATTGTGTTGGTCGTAAAATAATTGGTTCTTTTATTTGCTGGAAAATATATTCATGTTTTCACGTGATAGGAAATACGAATCTAGGTATTTTGTCTTGCCAAAAACCCTTCTTGTCAGACTGTTATTTTGGAAGACATTTGAAGATACACTACAGTTATAATGTTATATGTAGAGCCCACCCTATGTGTTGCTTATTAAGTGAGAATTTCATGTTTAAAGTTTTCAGAATCTGGTTCCCTACTTAGTGAAATATTTACTTGAATTAGAATGTTTGGAGAAAATGTGCAACCTCGAAGGTACTAAATTGAAAAGTCTCCGGAAAATTTCAATCTTATCCTAATAAGTTTTCTTTCCTACATTATGTATCTTGTATGTATGTATGTATTTTGGGGTGACATTCACTGAGACCTAAAAGATCTATTGTGCCCCCTTACTTCCACTCAGTTTCTGAGGAGAGTCTCAGAAACTAGTAGTTCCTTTAGTTCTATTTCCCGGAGGAATTTATTATGTATCTTTGAATATTTCTGTTTTCTTAAAGTTTCAACTACACAGACTTTGCCTATTTTTAATTTTCAAAAATTTATATATTTCGCCCATGTTTTTCTATTTGACTACTGTTTTTTACATTCATTCATTCATACGTTTGGGTTGGGCTCACCAGCCCAGGCACTTGAACTGAATCTTTGTACCATTACCCATGTTATCTACCAACTTCCATTCCTAAAGCTTCGTATCTTCTATATAGGCCACCAGTTTAACTAGAGAGATCTTCAGTAGTTGGGATGGTTGTATCATTTCCACTCCAAGATGCTTCCGTCTGAGTTCACATTTTCTGCACATTGGTTCACTAACTTTGCCCATCCTATGCAAATGCTTCCTCGGTAACTGTCTTTTTTCTGTACACAGTTTCTCTTTATGTAGTCTTTATGTTCGTAAGTAACAGCTTTCTTATATTATACTTCATTGTTTATAGCGAAAAAAAAAATAATAAAAACGGATCAAAACAAGCAAAGTTGTTTACACGGAATATATGTCAATGTTATACAATCCTGGTAATAATTTTAACTACCTACCACAAACATAAAAGCTAAATAAATTAACCAAACTATGCACCTGTCTTTTATGAACCTGACACAAGTCACAAATCATGATTGATTTTCAACAAGGTGCTTCAAAATATTAATCACGAAATACACGTTGGAAGCATCACACATCTGAATAACATAAATTTATCTTTATAACAGTCAACTAAAGTCTTTTGATGTTAAAAAGATGATCAATTTACGAATTTGATGGGGTATACAATGAACAATTTTTTCTTTACACCGGATTTTTTTTTAATCAGTCAAATGGGTAGTCTTATTAAGTCAGGTGTCTTTATAGGCTTCGGAAAGACTAGTTCTTCATCAGAAGAGGTTTTTGAATTAGCAGGAGCGGAGCAGCAGAATTTTTTTTGTGAAACGTTACGGGAATTGCTTGAAATTAGCTCAGTATGTGACAAAAAAAAATTGATTTTCACTAACTAATGCATAAATCTCCAGTCAAGCAACTGGGAAAGTGTCTTATCAGAAAAAGATACACGCCGCTCAGCGGTAAGATTCGCAAGCTGAGTAGCAACAATTCAAATAAAGTTCCTCAATGATTAATAGAATCTGATGGCACATGTAAGTCTGCTCTGGCTACATTCTTAATGGGCTTAATCGATTTGTATCAATATATTTCATGCAAGAGGTAAATTTGAAATATTCTTCAAAATGCTCTTTACGCATGATTCAACCTTTTTATGTGTGTATCCGCGGCTTCTCGAGACTAGAGGATGATCCACTAACGATGCGAATAGAAAAAAATTGCAGATGAACCAGAAAAGAGAGGAACTGAAACTGTTTGTAATATTGGAAACAATAGGAAAGCCGGAAAGAAGATCTGTTCATTGGAAACATCTTTAGTAGGGCTAAGACAATCAAAGATTCTACAACCATATAAGATCAAGTGAATGCCTAAACAAGATTAAAACTGCTCTAAGTGCTTTGATAGGATACTGTCGCCTAAATGGGAACCTCAAAAAGCAGAAAGTAGATTCTGTGATCTGGAATTCGGAATTCTAGGGTACTTAGGAGTCTACTGGATGGCTGAGTGACACTTACCGAAACTGAAGCCTATGGATATACCAAAATTCCTTCAGGAAATAGGTTTAAAGGAGCTAATGGTCTATGAGACTTTCCTCAGGACCTGAGTAGTGAAGATATTTTAGGTTAGCTGCGCCCACCTCTTCATGTTGTACACTGTACAGCCTTGATGTTAGCAACTACCCCGTCCAAAGAATCATCACAATCGTTTTTCTTAGGAATAAGGTTTTTAAGGCAAACAAAAAGTTTTTTCTACTCCTATACCATAAGTTGTTAATTAAATGCCAATTTCCAGTTTCATAATGATAATCATTATAACACTGGTTTTCATAATAAAACTGAAAAATTGACCAAAGGAAATCTAGATTTCCAAATACCCATGTATGCGGACCCAATGTTTTCTGTAGAATGTTTGACAGAGTTTTTAAGAGATTCGTGTGTTTTATGATCTTTTGCGTTAGTTTTTAAAAGAAATGTCGAGCAACAGACCAAAAATGCTCAATGACCAAGGTAAATACATAGGGAATCATTAAAAAAAAACCACCTCCTCACTTCTTAGAAATCAGACAACCTGGGACATGCCACAAGACGGTATGATGAAAAAGTATAACTTTTTAAAGAAATTCGTTACGGAAATGAGCAACAAGAAGGAATGGGATCCAAATACCATTACCAGACTTGGAAAGAATGCCATTCAATGGTACACAGACGGCTCAAAAGCAATAGAAGGAACTGGGATAGGAGTGTTCGAACCAAACACTCTGAAAGCTTGGGAAAAACCCCAAGTATCTTTCAAGCGGA
>CAJUYG010002987.1:0-13917 GCA_910591675.1 Galerucella calmariensis
TTTTCCTGGTGAAAAGGACCATCTCAGTCTTTCTGGGATTGATCGACAATGAGTGTTCCTTACACCATTTTTCAATTAATTTAAGCCCATCCTGCGCTCTATCGCACAGTGTGTTCACAAATTTGCCAGTCTGCAAGATAACTATGTCATCTGCGTATGCAATTGTGTAGAATCCATTGTTGTTGAGGTGATTAATCAGGGTGTCTAGGACTATGTTCCACAGAAGGGGTGATAAGACTCCTCCTTGTGGACATCCCCTCATGACCAGTCCTCTTACTGTGATGTCTTCTACATTGATACTTATTGCTCTACTAGAGAGCATCTTGAGTATCCATTCTCCTACTACCAGAGGTACATTCCTGGAGTTGAGTTGTTGGGTAATTGTTGGAAAGGTTGTTTTATCGAACGCTCCCTCAATATCTATGAATATACCCAGGGTGGATTCTTTGTTGTCCAATAATCTTTCGATTCTGCCAACCACTTGGTGAAGAGCCGAATCAGTGGACCTTCCCGGAGTATATGCATGCTGATTTGGATGAAGTGGGTTGTGAACTAGCACTTCATCTCTTATATACCGCTCGCATAACCTCTCAATTGTTTTTAAAAAGAACGATGTGAGACTAATTGGTCGGAATGCTTTTGGTAAGGTGTAGTCCATCCTACCTGGTTTGGGTATAAATACCACTCGTACTTCTCTCCACTTACTGGGAATATACCTCAGAGCTAAAGAGGCTCTGAAAATTCCAACCAGGTGCGGCATAAGAATATCCATTCCCCATTGAAGTAGGGCTGGTCTTATTCCGTCAGGTCCTGGTGACTTGAAGGGGGAGAAGCCCGATATGGCCCACCTTATCTTGTCCTCATCAATTACTGCACTAGCAGATTGCCAGTCGTATTGTGAGGGTGAATTTCGCTTCTCGGCCTCTGGCTAAGATCAAAGTGTAATTTTATTGGTTATTGGAGCTGTCAAAAAATTTTCTGAATAAAAATGCAATTAGTTTGAAATTCACGCTCAACCAAAAATGACTGATGCCATAACGAGTACCTACGTTCATAATAGGTTTGTTCGTAGAAAGAATTTCCAATCTATTGGAAATTTGTCAAGCTCTGACATTCCGTTTGTGATTCGTTGTAAATCGATTGGCAATTTTTGTTGTTCGAACGGGTGGAGAATTTTGACATCATGAAAGTGATGTCTTTGATAAAAATGAACTAAAAGTAGTTCATCACTTGAAGAAGAGCTTGAATTATTGTCATATATATGAAAAAAAAATAAAGAATAAGTAAATACTTTTTTCTATAAATACAAACGTGTTAAAAATGCCATTTTTAGCACTCCATAGAAGCCTTAAAATATCACTTTAAGACACTGAGTGCCTTAAAATGTTTATGGCACTGCTGGTAAAAGTGAATTGTCAAATTTTGAAAGCAAACGTCAAAATATTTGGATTTTATTTATTAACATTAATATCAATAGTACAATTTGTGCAATTTGACAAATTAATTTCCTGCACTGCTGTTTTACCATTTTCCGTGGATAAGGAGGAATGATGCGCAGAAAAAATGGAATTTAAATTTAAATAATTTAAAATTATCTCCTTTGGATGTATTAATAAAGGTTTTTAAAATTTAATTCAAACTGTATTATTGCATTTTTTGAACGTTTGTAGAAAAAATATTGTATGATATACGTGTTAAAAGTACCTTTTAAGGCACTCATGTGGATTGCAGAATTATCATAAGTAACTATTTTTTTATTGGTGAACCATTTTACCTATTTAAAACACGCTCCAGCATGATTAAATCGAACTTTAAAAAACGCGCGTGTTTTAAAGTTACCGTGGCAACATCAACAACTCGAGAAACGAAGCCTAAATCTATGGTCTAAATCATGTCTAAATGACAATTCTTTTATTATTTAGTTGACAGGAGTAGTTTGTAACGTCAAAACTTCTATTCGAACAATATTTAACAATGTCAAATTTATAAATTAAAATGGAAAGTGTCGTTGGTATTGTTTAAAATATTAATATTTCGATTTTTCAAATCTTAGGAAATGGTATTTAAATTAATACTATTGACATTCACAGAACTCAATAAGGTTAAACTTCCATCAAAATACAAATTAGTCTATGTTTTTCTCATTTCCCTGAAAACACAAGGTATACATCAGGGTAGGGGATCTCTAAAGGCGCGAGGATGCTGCCACATAGGGAGTCCCGTCAGTAATTGGTATTCTTTCGCGAGATCCCGTTGATATAACTGGAACTGATATAAGTTAAAATAATACCCTTCTTGGTGTGCGTCATCGATTGTGACGTATATCCGGTCTTTCGGCATGTCGTTTATTTCATTTGCTATTCCGACATATAGCTAACCTTAAATTTGATAAATAAGTTCATCAGGATTGTATTTAGCCAAATTAGAAAAGGCTATGTAATTAATAATTACCAGTTTTTTTTTCTAACTGAAAATACTTGAGAACTTTCAAAATACTGATGTTTTTCCGTGTATTCATGCATATTTTTGTATTATTCATATAAATAAAACAATAAGATTTCATAAATAATAATAGACCGTAAGCAACAAAGTACACACCAGACAAGAACTGTCAGTGCGACAGTAGAAAAAGACGTAAGACACATTGCCGCTACGAAAGTTACGCCTTCATAGAATTTTAACCTCGCGATTGATAGGTTGCGCTGGCGCGTAATCTAAACATCAACCAATCAAATTTTTGTAAGTCAAAGATTAGGGTTAACGTTTGTAAAACATTCAAACGGTTCATGATTGTGATATTTTGATAAGGATTAATCACAGACCTGCCTTTTTTTCCATTTCTTCCTACGTTATGTGATAGAAGGAGATTAACAATCGATGACGCACACCAAGAAGGGTATTATTTCAACTATATTTCAACTTCTATTCAGTTCCCTCTGCTTTTTTGAGAACGGTAATAGGGGAGTGTGTTAATGACGTAATTTGTGACGCAATAAGTTATAAAACGGGATCTCTTTCAGTTCCCACACCTAGGAGTATGGTTACTGGCGGTTATAGAAATTTAATTGATTTACATTCTAAAAAGCTGAAAAAACACCGTTTCATTATATTTGCTTAATAAATCCATATGATTCACCTTAGGGTGGAAATAATCATCCGAAACTCGTAGCCTAACTGAACTATGCAACGCTACTTGTGATGACATAACTACGAGAAGGCTAGTACCAAAAAAATTGTCAATTATAGTTCAAATTAAAAAAAAACATTTTTCGAACAATAGGAACAATGAAACCATAAGAAACTTTGTAACTCGTCACTTTTTATTGAGGTTATGTTTATTTATTATTGTTGTGAAGTTAATTCTATCTGGTTAACCGGTTGATTTTCACGAGAGATCATGAACGATAACTACCTTTGAAATTTCTTTGGTGGGGATATAACCGCTCTGTAACCGACTTCACATCAACGGTATCTCACGAAAAAATAATTATACTAATTTAGTGAACACTGTAACGCCGTTAGTGGTAGTTGCAGATTCTCCCACATATATCAGCGCTGACATCCTAACGTGTTATCTATGATCCTAACCTGACAACTGCCTGATGTGTATCGTGAGTTTGTCCAGTTTTCGTTTTTAAAAACTATTTTGCTTATTTTGGAAACTGATCCAAAACCGCAAATTTCTTTCTATGAACACAGGATTTTCAAATCACCAACTGTCAAATTGTTTCTACGAACGCTTTTTTTAATGCGCATGCCTCTGACGGTTTCTGGTATTTTCAATTTTTGTCTTAAATTTGGCTAGTAGAAAAAAAAATTTATATACACCATGGTGGTGAAGACATTTATAGATTTATAGGCCTCGCGCCTTATTCCGTTCGTTTAATAATAATGGTCTTCACCTCATTGGTGTATAATATACTATTTCACTTCTGGATATCGTTAATTGATTGATATGTAACGTAAATTTAAAAAAAGGGAGGGCAATATTAATGAATGAAAAAAAGGGAAATAAGAGCCAAATGATATAATAATTTTGGATTAATTAGAAATTTTGCACACTTCTCAATGACCGATGACAATACAATAACTTTAATTGAATGAATAATAATAAATTTTCAATTATTTATCACTTTTTTTTTCATTTATTTACCGCATCAACCGCTAGGGTTATTAGCGGGAGTGTAATATTATACAAGAATATTAAATACAAACATAAATTTTAAATTTTGTTAAATAAGTCAGTGTTCCTTACTTTACTTTTTACACGCTTTAAACGCGATTTTTACCCACTTTAAACGTTCAGATTGATTCGAAATTTTGTACACTCGTGAAGGACTGGTGACTATACAATATAGTAGTGAGATGTAGGGTGTTCCATTAAAATAAACATAACTTTGATCAGACATCGAGATTGAAAAAAAATCTAAAAAATACACACCTTATAGTAAATCGAACTAAACACTGATAAATAAATTAAAGTTAAAAAAAACAAAGGAACACGCTTAACATGTAATTCTTAATTTAAGAATAGAATGATTAACCAGACAATTAATGTCCTTATGTTAATACCGTGTGGTGTTCGATTGTTATAATTTTCAATACTTTTATTCTTGAATTAAGAACTATTTTCCACTGTTTATTTCGATTACTCACAAAGTGTGTTTTCTATTTTTTTTAACCATGATTCATTAAATTTAAATATTTTCACAAAAACCATGGAAAAGGAAAAAAAATTAAAGTTTATATAAATTTGCTGCTATAAATAATATTAAATATAGTACGTTGAATCGATTGTTCATACAGCCTTGTAAATTCAATTGAACTCTGTTTAGACGCAAATCAAATCAAATTATTTACTATAAAATTATTTATCATATCCGGGAAATATATAGATATCACAAATGATTTTGGAGCGATATAATTCAATTGGAAGTGTATACTTTAAACCGCAAAATTGTTCAAGAAATTCAAAGAATGTGTTGTTATTCTAGAATAAATCAAACAATCTCCATTCAACTATTTATTGCGAATATACAACTTGATGTAAGCTGAGACGTTTCTCACCCACACAGTCCTTATCAATCTTATCAGTTAAACGAAGCAAAACTAGAAAATACGATGAAAGTTCGAACGATATACAAAAGGATTACGTCATCCATTTGTGATCGGCGCTTTAGATAAGATGTCGGATTTTTATATTTTGTATTTAAATAAAATTGTGATTGCTTAGAATCTTTATAATCTATACAATTATTTTAAATGGTTATTTCAGCTATCTTTAGTGACTGTTATCATGTGTATCACAATATGTTTAAATTTCGCGCGCGTCCTAAGCTCTTTTTTTATTTTCTAATACCATCATGCTCTGACGCTCAATTTGTAAATAAACAAAAGGCTGAAACGTGCTTTTTCCTACCAGCGTGTGGAAAAGTCCACTTTCCACTCATCGTAGTGCGGAAAGAGTAAAGTAAATTTGTCAAGTTTTTGGGGAGTATACTAATATTTGAATATTTAAGAAATATTGTAGTTTACCAAATGACTGAAAAATTAATGAATTTATTATAATTCTGCTATAATTTTCAATAAAAAAACAACTTATTTTTCAATCATTTTTTAATGGCCCTGGTATAAGCCCCATCAAATGAATGTCAAATAGTAATAATTTATTTAATAGTAAATGTTTCTTTATGTTGACTTTTGGGCTTATTTCCGCATGCTAGTAAAAAAATAGTGTACCTAAAACGTGCGTAAGGTGACTTTTCCGCACGCGATTGCTGTCTGAACTCGCTGAAGCGTCGTTCGGCCATCTGCATTAGCGTGCGGAAAAGTATCACTTTCCGCACTAGTTGGGTAAACTACTATTGTGCACATCGGATTTAAGAAAATATGAATAGATTGTAGTACATTAATATCATTAACTACGTGGTCACAATATCACACTGGACAACATTTTCTCAATATTTTATCTGTCTACAAGTCAGAGTGACTGCGCAAAGAAATTGGGCGCAAATTAGGACTGTTCACACTTGTTTACGATTCTCATCAATGCTTTTGACAGCAATTTAAAAAAATGCACGAATAGGTTTTTATTACATTTAAGTTGATTAGAGTTTTATTCAACCTCCCATCTGGTTTAATACACACTATATTATCCTAGAGTTTTCTATCGAAACAAATCAGTTCAATCTAAACTATAATATCGATAACATATCGTATAATGAACTTCATAACGTAAGAAAATATGTTCGATGTTTTTTGTTTACCGAAATATATTGAATTTTTACTATTTCCCAATTTATTTATCAGGTAAGTGAAAATTAAAAATATAAAAATATAAATAAAAATAGGATTATTGAAATTTTTGATGAAATTCATGTTATACCTACGTCTTGAACATCTGTATCTCTGTGTCTGTAAATTAGGAAGGGTGAGTGTAGGCTCACAGCACCTAGGCTATATGTGATCCATTTTACATCCTCCCGAGGAGTTGTCCTCCTAGGTCATCGTCCATCATGTCCTTCCTAGTAAGTTGGACAGGTCACTACATAGGAGACAAATCCTTTATATCGGCAGTTGTAGGCCAAGACTCATCGACCACACACTCTCTTATTGACGATAGCTCCGGACACTCGCATATGACATTCCTGACAGTTTCATCTTCCTGTTTACACATCTTGCATAGAGGTGTGTCCACTAGCCCCATAGTATGACAGCGGCCAGCTAGAAATCCTACTGATAAACGTAGGTTTTTCCTGGTCATCGTCAAATATTTCTTCGACGCCAGTTTCCCAGGGTCACCCAGGGTGATCCTGCCAAGACTGCATCCTTTGGTTCAATCCCATCTCTCAAGGAATACGTCTTGAACATACTCAACTCCATAAAAATCTAGATCAATCAATCAATTTTGAATTCATTTATTTATTAGTTTGGGTTGTGCTCAACAGCCTAAGCACTTGAATTGAATCTTTGTACCATTTCCATGTTATCTATTTCCGTTCCAGAAGCTTCGTGTCTTGTATATACGCCACCAGTTTAACTGGAGACATTTTGAGTAGTTGCATATTATTTCCTCTCCGAAAGGCTTCCGTCTGAGTCCTGGTAAGTTCTCGCAGCAGCAGTGTTCCATCGTACAGTTGACATTTTATATCATGCATGCAATTAACCTAACTTTCTGACAATACATATATCTGTAAATCACACAGGTAAAGTCGCTTGCTAAGTAGCCTACCATTGCCCTTGCTAGGTTTAGTTCTACTTGAGTTGACTCAAAAATATATGTTTTTTCGACGGGTAAAGCCTTCAAACAATGAACATAGAAAGAAGGGAAGCCAAGACCTTCGAAAACTTAAAGCATAAGGAGGAGATCAGAATTTTGGTCTTGCCATGGGCTCTTGTCTCTCACCAATTCTATCGAATATTTACATGAAATATTTTGAAGCCAAAATAGTAAATAATCAAAAATTAAAACCAATTGTCTGGTGGAGGTATGTAGACGACATTTTTGCAATATGGCCTTATGACTTAGTATCTCTGAATGATTTCTTAACGTATATAAATGAAGGAAAAAAATCTATAAAATTTGAAATTAAAATTGAAATTGAAAATAACAATTTTTTGCCATTTTTAGAAGTTCTTATCAATAAAACACCTACAGGGTATGAAACAAGTATTTGTCGTAAGCCAACACACACTAATAGGTATTTGAATTTTGAATCAAATCAAATCGTTAAAAAAGGGGTAGTAGAATCTTTATACGATAGGGCCAGAATCATTTGTTTTAATAATAATCATTTCACAGAGGAGAGAACTATTTTAAATGCCAATAATTACCCGGCAGAATTTGTAAATAAAGAAATTAAGAATATAGAGAAGGGCTCATTGTTAATACCCCATAATAATAACAATAATATTAATAATTCAGCTAACATATTTTTCAAAAACTTGACAATACCGTATGTAAGGTGTTTATCAGAAAGAATTAAGAAAATTGGTAATCAATTCAATATTCGAACTAGCTTCAAATCTAACTATACGTTGAGATCTATACTAACAAAAACAAAACCAAAAAATGAAGAACAATCTTCAAAAAATTGCATATATCAGATATCTTGTGATTGCGACAAATTCTATTTAGGTGAAACATCTAGACCATTTAAAGCCCGAATAAGTTAACATAAAAAATATATCAAAGATAGGGAGTTCTTTAAGTCAGGTATTTGTAAACATGCTTGGGAAGAGGGGCATACAATTCAATGGGATTCGACAAAAATAATATTGAAAGAGCCCAATAATAAAAGACGAAAAATCAAAGAAAGTGCTTTAATACAACTAAATGCAAATACATGTGTAGCTAGTATTTCAGCCGAATGTAGTCGAATTTGGTTACCAATGTTAGAAAGAGAAATTTCCAATAATCAATTACCTGCGTTATCAGGATAGCATCATAAGTTTTTATCCAGGTTTTCTTATGATATATCATTGGAATAGTTGTTGATCGATACACACTTCAATACACAAAATCACCAAACTGAGTCATACATATTTTGAAAACAAAAATAATCATACACAAAAAAGTAACAACAAACGCATTTCCAAAATAAGCGAAAAAAAGCGCTATCCAAATAAAAACCGTTCCTGGAACGTGCACTTCACTGGATTCCATTTCTAGTAGACTATCATATCTTTGGAATGTCATAAAATAAAATATTTATTTCACATTTTACCAGAGATGTGATCTACTATGAATGGACCTTAAGAAAATTTGACAACAGAGTTTAGTAGTCTTAAATTTCAAAATATTATTGATTGTCTAGTTGTCATATTTTTTCCGTTGTGTCAGATAGGGACCAAAAATTATTTTATCATTATTTAATCTTGACAAAGGTAGCTGGAACGCTACCGAAACGTCGAAATAAAAAAATAAAAAAACATTATTGTGGTTTCATTCCCAAAAAATAAGAGAAAAAAAAAGACGTACACATTTTCAAAACTTCATTTCATTTTTCTGCCAGTGGATAGTAATGATGAATTTTTTTAGGATGTTCACCGACGACGCACCCACGGCAAACATGATAAAAATTTACAAATGGGAGCCGAGATTTCCGTACGTGGGCCATATATCCATGAAACTATCCGACAACACTTACATCAGCTTCTGGCCGCCGTTAACTTTCTTTTCCGTTATACCTAAATTTAACGGAAAAGAAACGTACCACAGCGATGCAGCTAGTGAAGGTAGACCCGCTGACGAAATTATTGCGATACCAGCAAACGAAGAAACTCAAGCTCGGATAAAAAAATTCTGGAACCAATATTTATGTGAAAACACCTACGATTTACTGACGAATAATTGTGCTACTGCTGTGAAGAAAGCTTTGCGTCATGGATGGAATTCCGAAACGAAAACTCTTCAATTAATAGATACTCCCAATGGCATATTTTCTTGGGCGCATCGTAATTTTCATAAAAATACTGGTTTTAGTCTACTTCCAGCGATTTTCGATTTGATACGTAACATTTCGACTCTAATTCTGATTTACAAATTGGGATCGTTATTGTTCGTTACGAATACCAAAGAAAAAGTCAACTCAAAGGTGCCAGATACGTAGTTTACATTGTAAAGTTCATTTACGATAAGTTTGCAATTTTGACATTTGTAGTAACAATTGCACTGAACAAAATCTAAATATCCAAAGTGTAAATGGAATAATTAATCATATAAAGGGGGAAGTTACGCTCCAAAAGTTGGTTACCGTGTTCAGGGTTGCCAGATTATCAGAATTTCTTGTGTTGGTTTGTTGTTTTCATTCGCATTTTATTGTTTGTTATTTACTGTGCAAAATATAATCTGTAATTTTCATAAGTATCTAAAAGAGAGTATTGGACACTGCGTTGCAATGCATGAGTCTTTATCAAGTGGTTGCAAGGAGATGGTAGCATCCCTAAGATCATTTTTTGAGAGATAACGAGATAACGGTGGACCACTAATTCCTATATCACTTCTGTGAGAGATGTGAGTTTTTAATAAATACATTGTTACTTAATACTGCAATAACGATGCAATTCAACATGTGCATGAAAATAACATTTTTCAGTTAAACTTATGGTTTCAAGCTTGGACATCTTGAAATTTATGTATCTACTCATCAAAATTTCTGCTTTTATTTTTGAGTTGAATGTAATCTTATACAATGAACAACTTATCAACATAATTTTATGCCAACTGCTGGAAAAAAATGACAACGTGGCAACGATGTGAAACATCTGTCATGTTTTGTTATTGCAAACTTATCGTAAATGAACTACATATAGTTTATAATTCTGTTTTTATGATAGGTGATAAAAAGGTTCACTAGATGAAGCTTTTCTTCTATGAAGATGCATCATTACTCGATGGAATTACTAGTGTATTATACACCAAGGTGGTGAAGACTATTATTATTGACCGAGCACCAAATTAAAAGTTGAAAGGCTAATAAATGTCTTCCCCACCATGGTGTATATACAATTTTTTCCACTCCTAGCCAAATTTCAGACGAGCATTAAAAATAATTCACAAATGCACCTCGAGAAGCGTTTACCCCGTCGTCTGACTGACAAGTACACTGTCAGTTTTCGATATATTATGAACGTACTCATTATGTCATCAGTCATTTTTGGTAGAGCGCGAATTTCAAACTAATGACATTTTTATTCAAATAATTTTATCTTCATAGGTAATTTCAAGCAGCAAATATGTTGAAGACAATCTCCTGGGTATACAAAATTATGTTGCACAAGTTTTTGTTGAACTACTATTCCTGAGTTCTCAAAATATTTGAATTTGTCCATTATTGACCTAGGTTAATGATAGAAAAAAATATTAACAATAATAGAGGCATTCAGCTTCTCAGTTAGCTAGAAGAAGCAATAATTGTCAACTTCACCGCTAGTAGTGGAATCGTTATTTTCCTAACAAGTGCGGAAAGTGATACTTTCCCGCACGCGACTGCAGTTGACCCAAACGACGCGACCAAACATTATTTTTTTTAAGACGGAATGATGAAAAGTATAACTTTTCAAAGAAATTCAAAGGATTCTCATAATGTCGGATAGTCAAGCAGCCATTAAGGCTGTAATCAGTTCCAAAATGGTGTGGGAATGCCTAGACAAACTCAATGAACTAGGCGAGAACAACATAGTCACCTTACTATGGATTCCAGGACACACTATGGAATAGAAGGAAAGGAAATAGCAGATGAACTAGCAAAGAGGGGGACTGAAATACCTTTCTGGGAGCCTGAACCCTTTTGCGGAATCAGCCTCAATGTAATATTGGAAGAAATAAGTAAAGCCGAGAATAAGAGAAGATCTGACCATTGGAAAAATCTAGTAGGGCTTATACAACCAAAGACTCTTCTGGGTGACTACAACCTGTTGAGATCAAAAAAATGCATAAGTCAAAGTAAAACTGCGCTAAGAGTTTTAAAAGGGATCCTAACGGGACATTGTCGCCTGAATGGGCACCTGAAAAAGCTCAAAATAGTGGAGGAAGAAGAACGCAGATTCTGTAGAAAGGAAGAAGAAACCTCCATCCACATACTTTCCAACTGCACAGCTCTTCAGAATCCTAGAGCACAGCACCTGGGACAATTCTGGATAGGAAAGGAACATTTGCCTAAGTTGAAGCCTGCAGACATCCTAAAATTCCTCCGGGAAGTAGGACTAAAGGAACTACTAGTTTCTGAGACTCTCCTCAGAAACTGAGTAGAAGTAAGGGGGCACAATAGATCTTTTAGGTCTCAGTGAATGTCACCCCAAAAAACACCATACATACACATACAAGACCGCATATACAAAAAAGTATACCAACCCATTTTTCATAAGTTATTTTATTTCAATATACATATACAAAACTTTAATCAAAAACCATTATTATTATTTAAATATTAATATTAGAAACACAATTTGTTGCATTCGGTGAATTACTCAAAATTGCCGGTCCAGTGGAGTTATTTGATGTTAACTGGTAAGTAGATGACGTTGATGAGGATGGCATATCGGCTGCAGGTCACATAAAGATGACGATAAAGGTAACGGCAACGGTTTTAAGTTATTTGTAGATGAAAGAATTTTATGTGATATATTTTTCTTATATCAAACTCGAGTGGTTTGATAGTTGTTTTATGACACTACTTTAAAAAATGTACAGGGTTATATCAAAATATCTTCATTATTTTATATTTTCAAAAAATTGAAAATGCAACACAAAGCCGGAAAAGATGTAGATTTTATTTGATGGACTATTTATTCACCTGTTGTAACAATAGTTATAATTTCCGAGACAAAAAACTATCTAATAAAGTCAAAATTTGCATAATTTCAAAACTAAAATACGTGTGGGAAAGTGGGTTAAAACGCACGGTCGTAGAAAAAAACATTTTTTTACGGCTATGAAGTTGACAATTATTGATTCTTCTAGCCAACTGAGAAGTTGAATTTCTCTGTTAGTGTCCAATGATTTTATCTATTATCAACCAAAGCCAATAATGGACTAATTCAAATATTTTGAGAATCCAGAGATAGTAGTTCAACAAAAACTTGTGCAACATAATTTTGTATACCCAGGAGATTGTCTTTAACGTATTTTCTGCTTGAAATCACCTATCAAGATAAAATTATTCGAATAAAAATGCCATTAGCTTAAAATTCGCGCTCAACCAAAAATGACCAATGACATAAAGAGTACGTTCATAATATATAGAAAAATAACAGTGTACTTGTCAGTCAGACGACAGGGTAAATGCTTCTCGTGATGCGTTTGTGAATTATTTTTAATTTTTGTCTTAAATTTGGCTAGTAGTGGAAAAAATTGTATACACACCACGGTGGTCAAACATTTATAAGCCTCCCACCTCATTCCGCTAGGAGCAAAGCCGCTCGCGAAATAATTTTGATGCTCGGTTCAATAATCACCACCTTGGTATATAATATACTAATAATAGATGAGGCTTTTCTTTAATTAATATTCATCCTTACTCGATGGAATAAAGCATTTTTTCCACGGTTATTCAATAATGTTTACATTTTACTTGTGTATAATGACGTTAATTATTCACCAGTGTATATTAGGTGAGGGTAATGGGTGTGGATAATATACAGGTCAGATAAAATCGATAAATAGGACCTATATTGAAGGTTCTTTTCCGTTATATTTAATTTCGAGTACGAAATAATTGATAATTGCTTGAAAAATGATTGAGTGAAAAAAACACTAGTGCTTTTGACGCTGTCAAAGTGACAACTGAACTGTGGCATATACGGGATTCTTTATTTATAAATCTATATCTATTCTATCTATATCTAATAGGTTTCGTTTCGTCAGGAAAGTTTTTGGACACCCTGTATTTATAAACATGGTGAATTGATAAATAAAGATATTCGCACAAACTTCTTCAATCTTCCACCGTGTAGTGGAAAGAAGTTACAAGTGTACCTACTCGAACTCAAGAAGATATCTGAAAACTACCCCAACTTGAACTAAAGGGAATGCGTATTATTATCGACGAAATGGTTGCTGAAACGTCCGTCGTGTAGCGTTGAATTCGCCGCCCTTTGGAAATAGGATATTCAGTTAAACTCATACTTCCACGCAGACTTGATTTATTCGTGAATTTTCCAAAAAAATTGTTGATTAAAAGTTGAGTGATTACTTCGAAATTTTTTAGCTAGACTAGAGGTAAGTGTATAGGCAATTTTAAAATCGGTTTTTGTATCACGTGTTGCGGATATAATAGGCGAATTAAATTGGTTAGAAACTTAGTACACGTTGCCTAGCTAGTAACGTGAGATGTATTGAGCGTACAATTAATTTTATTTTATATATACGAGTATATAATATATATATATATATATATATATATATATATATATATA
>CAJUYG010002987.1:14017-24988 GCA_910591675.1 Galerucella calmariensis
ATATATATATATATATATATATATATATATATATATATATATGAGAGGTTGATATTATACTAGTTGTTAGTGAATCAAACAATTGATTTTTAGTTTCTACATTTATTTAAAAAAAAAGCATGACCATTTTCACTAAAATATAATAAAATAAAGTATAGAGTACATTAAATTCACTTCATATATTATCCATTATAAATGACTTAGACTTATGGTAATCTTTTCTGAAAATGAAAACTGACCGTATTGACTGAAAAATGATGTTCAATTCAATTATTTTTATTGTTTCAAACCCATAGGCTTGTAAATTTTTTTGAATTTTGACTTGCAGTTGTAGGTTTGGCTATTGTCACAACTTTAACACTTCCGTTACTGGAAGACATGTATTGATTGTGATTTTAGTGTCTTCTCTTCTTCAGTCCGGGATTAGCCTCTTAGAGCTCTCTGATGAAGAACATATATCTTGTACTGATGAGGCGCCAATACGCTGAAACCGGTCTACTATTAGCAAACCAGAATGGTTGGTGTTAAATATCTTGTAGATATACCAACCCCATTTGAATTTGAAGAGTAAAACAATATCCGTCGGGGCATATCTAACCCGGGAAGTAATTATTTCTTCTAGTTGAATGAATGAATAAAACAATAACAAAATAAAATATTAATTTTCTAAAACATAAAATCAAACTTCCACTAACTGCATTTCTTTTCAACCGCAATAACTTTTCCATAAATTGGAACCAATCCACTTGCAAATTCACTATAAGGGCATCAGGGAAAATCAAATCATAATATATGTTGATCTACAAAGAAGTAATAATAAAAATAAATAGAGTTTAATGAATATTCTAAACAAGCATAAAGCAAATTCTTGAATTTTCCAATATAAATATACGAAATGCAGCCCCAATGAATGTATCACATGTCCCTTTCTCAAACACTGAATTTAGGTAGGACTACTATTACGCTTAGAATTAACAATTTGCAAGTTAATGATGATGAATATAACAAATTTAAAGTGAAGGTAATGACACATTACCTTACATTTCCAATTAGGTAGGTTAGGTTAGGTAGGATCATAGCAAAGTACCGTAACTTTGTAAAAAAGACATTAGGTACTTACTGTTTAAAACCGGGTTTAATCTCAGTTTAAATTCATGTTTCGTTTAGAATGTGATGTATGCGATTTACGATACAACTGATACAAGACAAACTACCTATCATCTTAAAACAAAAATGAACATTTTTTCGGAAGAAACGAGATAATATAATATTTGTAAATAGAATACATAATTATATTTACCTGAATAATCCGCTAATCCAGAACAATTTCCAGACAACAGGTTATCACTCACCTAACGATCTAACTCCTATCTTAAAACAATATAAAATGAAGAATGAAGTGAAAACGTTGTGATAGATAGAAACAGGACAATCTACTAAGCAAGAGCATTTTGAATGAATCAGATAATCAGTCGATACAAATATGAAATTATTCCGATTGAACTATTGCATCTATTGAAACAAACAAGAATAAATAGTTCAAATTGACTGTTGAAATTGGTTACTTCAGTGATTTTAAGTTCCAAACCAATTCATTTTTTGTTTTAAACAATATAGTGTTTGATTGAAAAGCAAATATTAAGGTTGAATTAATATTATAATTCGCTTGAAAGGAGTTGAAAAATGCTTCATTTAAAAAAATTTATTTTGAACCGAGCGAATTCACTTGTTTGAGTCAACCAAATATTATATTTGAGTTAATAATATTATTCGCTTAAAGCAAGTTAAAATATATTTCATTTGACAAGTGTATGTTTGAATCATTTTTTTGAGATAATATTATAATACTTTGATGTAAATTAGGAAATACTTGACTTGATAAGTCCATTTTTGGTTCAAGAAATTTCTAGGATTACGTCGACAATTCTATTTTGTTTCGGCAAATTTAATATTTCCTTGGACGAATACATTCAGTATTTGAAATGAATGAAATTTAATCGAGTTAATCAAATAAAAGTGACTAAATAAATTTAGTTGATATACTTAACAAATATTTTTTTTCCGTACAATACTTCCAGATCATCCTCCATAAACAACCTTCTTCAAAAATAAAAAAAATCACACTTGAAATTGGGAGACGGAAAACGAAAACCCGAAAACAGAAAAATGAAAACACAAGAATGCTAGGTTAGAATTAGAAATCTACACTTTGAGGACAAGTGGAAAATAAGCGAGCGATTTTCTGAGCTTAGCTAGGTGCAGCTTAAAATGACCAGTTGTTCATGATGCAAAGCAAAACTTACTCAAAGCGCCACTTAACTTTAATGCCCGGTTGTACATTTGAAGCTTAAAATTGAACTCAACTGAGCTGGGCTTAAAATATAAGCTTAGCTCAACCCTAAGCCTGTTGTAGAAACATGGTTCAGTAGCAGCTCTACTAAACCTATATTTGCAAGTGTTGGTAGAACTTCTTTCGAGCTGACGCATGCGTATGAAGTAAATTGGTCACAATATGTTTGTCAAATTATAACCTAACTAATGTCATATTTGCTACCTATTAGTTTTACAAAAAATTTTCTCTGATATACAATCTGTCACAAAGCGAACGGTTTCTTTAGAAAGACGAAATCTTTGAGTAAGCTCGTGACCTCTTTAACATTCAAAGTGATTCATACGCTCTCTATACACCTATACACACTTCTCGGGTGTTGTACGATTCCAATAAGTTCCAAAAAATCCTCATCATCGGTTAAAATATCCATAATTAACTTTGACAAACTTTTAATTTAACATTAAATTAAGTACAGGTTATGTTTGCATACAATTCATTCACATTTAAGCCACGGAACATGATAACAATTTATGTTCCGTCCTTAAGCTTACATTAAACCTGCTCTCTTGGAGGCTTTACTAAGCTTAAGGTTGAAATTAAGCTCAACCGTAAACCAACTTTGTACAACAGCAATCTCACGCTGAACCTGAGTTCACGCTTGAGCCTTCACTAAGCTCCAATTGTACAACCGGCCCTCAATAGTAAAAAATGAATCATTTCAATTTTTCTATAATAATAATAAAGTTGTAGGCCAGTCGGTAAGGGTCAATTTAGACCTAAATATCAATTGGTGCAAACGGCCATTAAGAAACATCTCTGTTGTAAAACGCGTCAACACAAAATAACTGAATACTTTAAACTTAAACTGAAGCAAAGGAAGACTGTAAGAACTTCGTGAGTTAAACGTTAAAGTCTTGATGCTATTCCATTTCAGTAGCTCTGTTCATAGATAACATAACGAGCTCTGTTAATCACTTGACATATACCATAGACCTTGGTATTCATCTATGATATGTCTATGATATCTATGATATGTATATACACTTAGGTCTACAAAGTTAGGTGAACTGCATATTTTTTAATTTTCGATTAATGTCAAATACGAGTTTCCATTAAAGCAAAATATTGCTACTACTGCAAGTTGAATGAATCAAAGGCTGAAATATTTCAACCTGTTGTGCTGAACATAAACTAAATTTGTGCTCATACCTTTCAAGCTCTATGATCGGTCAAAAAGTGTACATAATACAGAACCTGCGACCTATATATTTCAATATTTATTAAACTTTGGGCAGCAAACAAATGACATGATATAAAAGAACGTGTTGATATTTTTGTGCGGAATTGTTTATGTTTAAGAATAAAAATCGACCGACCATATCCGATCGCAATCCAGAAAGAGCAACGAATAAACATAGTGAGGATGTTAAAAATGAAGTTGAAGAAGCTAAAGCTTTAATTGCTAAACAAGTATTAAGATCTTTAAATAGGACAGAGAAATTTGTTAAAGATATTGATGATGCTGCAGTTAAACCAAAGCTTACCAAAGAAAAGGATGAGAAATGTGTGGTTGATGTTTCCGATTTAAAAAACAAAAAGTCACTTGCTTTGATTGCTGGCAACGTTGAAGGAAAGTTGTTAAAACCAATAAATTTTCTAAGTAAAGCTACACCTAATGCAACCGAGAAAGATAAAAGTGATACAACCAACTGTTGGCCAATAAAACAATCTTTAGATTCATTAAATGAAGTTAATTTGGGAAAAATTTGTGAAAATAGTATGAAAAATAATAAACCTAGCTTCAATATTAAGAAAAAAATCGAAAACAAAACAAAAGATCGTCTCTGTATCGGCTTTTTGTCACTTGGAAAACGGTTTTTATAATGGATGAGATATATCCAGCATTGGAAAATGAAAGTGGAAGTGGTATATGCTCAAAATTATGCCCGTTCACTCAATTCAAAATAAAATAAGCTTATAACAGTTCCAGAGAACGGAACATCTTACAACAATGTGAATATTACCATCACAAAACCCTCGCAAAACAAAATTTATGGAAATCGTCTCAGCCGCCACTCTGTATGTATAATAAATACGAGATAGGAATTATGGAGTCTTGTAATTTAATAGAAAAATAGAAAAGTCTGAAAATGAGTAGTTAGAACAACAACTATAAAACCGCTGTAAAAATAATTTCATTAAAAACATACTACTAGCTCATCCTTATTCATTTTAAATTGAAAAGTTAATTCTATATTATGATAAAGCTCTGGTCAGTCACGGAAGTAAAGAATTACATTTATTTATAATAAAGCTAGGATTTACCGAATGAATGAAGCTCTCGTTACTCAAACAAACAGTTGTATATTTAATTGGTAGGTATATGAATGTAATCAAGGAAATACATCCTTTATTTTGAATATTTTTAAACATCGTATGTGGGTGATTCTACCAGCAACGTCAGTATTCATGTCCCAGTTAATTTTTCGAAATATACGTTTTAATGATAGAATAATTCAGTATGTATAAGTCGATTACATTTGTTCTCAATCCTTTTCTAAACTCTAATTCAATTTTTTGATATAACTTAACAAAATATTGGAAACATAAGATGAGATCTCAGCTCCGTGTCATGTCCCCACATCCAGTATGGCAAGGTAGAATATGAACAACACATTTGAAAAATTGAAAAAAGTATTTATAAACTGATTATTCTTATAAAAAACTCTCAAATTCTCAGCGTCAGGAACAATGACTTTGATTTTTCAACAGCAATATTCATTTTGGACTAACATTGATTTGTCCCCGTGTTGTAACCTCAGCTCCGTGAACAAGAGCTTGGACTTCACGAATATCCACTAGATGGCAAAAATGCTTATTGGCAATCGTACACGTGCGTCTGTTTGTTAGTTAATGTCATTCATTCGAAGAAAGCGCGTGAAAGTAATCGGTACTTTACTATTTTGGTTATTATTATCTGTAAAGGTGAGAATGTTATTATTCATTCTCAGTTTCGTGTTCAAGTATATTTTCAGTATAGGTATATGTTCTTGCATGATATAATAGGGGTTCTATTGTTCTTAATAAACTGTAATAATTCGTCAAATATCAAAATTCTAACCTTAAAATTGAAAGTGAAATCAGCGATAAATGTTGAAAAATCTCAGCTCCGTAGATCTCAGCTCCGTTACCATTTTGTGGTAAAGGAGCTGAGATTCAACTATATGGGGCTGATATAGAGTTACGTTCTCGCATATATTATACATATTTTATCCCAATTATGAAAATCACTTCAAGTTCGGAAATGGTTATAGATAGATAGATAAATTAAAAAGCACAAAAGATACTCGAATTGATCCATAAAAGAACTACATCAAAAAATTTTAAGCGCTTATCCCAGAAAAAACTATTTTATGCTTTATTGGGTGATTTTTTTAAAAGCAAAATATAGAGAAACTTCCCTATGCGAAGCACATGCTAATATGGACCTACTGGTGTCTAAACTGGAAATGTTTAACATCATTAAAGAAGCAGCTCCGTATGATATTGTACAAAGCTCAACTTGTGAAAATCATACCAATAATAAATGTTTGAAACGAAAATGTAACAATTGTATCTAACTACAAAAAAATTGGAATATTTGAATTTGAAAAAACGACATTGCAAAATATGAAAAATGGAAAACTGTGAGGGAAATTTTCTTTCATGTTTTTGGTATAGTTAAATATTTGCACATATACCTATCACATAATAAATAATTTTGTCACAATGTAATCAAAATGTATGATAAAATCCATTAAATCTCAGCTCCGTGGCTTTGTTCCAGCAAAAATTATGAATAATGTGAAAAATATTTTGTATTTATTTGGGCCATTTATCTAGCACTATTCATTTCTTCTGGTTTTATCATTTACATGTGTTATTTTCAAATGTAGAAAAAACTAAAATTATTTTCGTCAAATCTGACATTGCTGGTAGAATCACCCATGTAGGGTTAGGTTAGGTGAGTTTTATGGTGTGTGTGCTACCAACTGACAAGTTGGCACCAATGATAGTCGCACTGAGGATAAAAAATTTGGATAGATTTAAGATTTGTAATTTGGTTGTTTTGTATTCATTTAATGATCCTTTCTATCAAAAACAATCGGATATAGCTTTCAGAATACCTAAGCAATTGAAACAATGTCAAAGATATCACCAAATCAAAATTAAATAAACTTAAACACAATCAATGTAACTATAAGAACCACGTGTTGTGCACAGAACACTTGTTTATCATCAGAATCATCAAGCCGTGAAGTCACGTGGACTTGCACTATTCGATACTACACTAAAAACCACTTGCAGGTCAGCCATATTGTATTGAAGGGCACATTCACAGGTGAACAGCAGATAAGTGTATGATATTATGTTATTACCAAGAAGAAGACAGATTTGACGACATTTTGAAAACTACTAAGCCTCTACAACCCAAAATCTAAGCTGTGCCTTACTTAAAAATCACTTTATCGAAATTCACAAAAAAAAACTTGTTAGAAACCATCCAGAAACATTTTAACTTGAAAAAAGCATTGGAAAAGCTCTAGACTGTCATTTTATGTAACTTTATGGCATTATCCTTTGCGAAAAAGTATCCAGAGTTTCTCTCGATTCCCTGCGTATTGATCCGAACGGACTTCCTACACAAGGTTTAATGACGGCTGAATGTACTGGAGTTTCCCTTTAGGCAGACTAATAAGCGGAAAATCCACGAATACCTTTTTGGTTAGAATAACAATTTCTACTGGTTTAATGAGACAGAGAATATTGGTTAAAAAAGTATAGTGTGGACCAGATTTATTTGATGTAAACAGAGAACTCGCAATATATTCAATATGGATTAAATTGAAAATGAGTTTGGTAAACTAATGGGAAGCTAAATGATTCAAAAAAATGTTAAACATCTCGACCAGTTCCGGAGATTTTTGACAAAATGGTCATTTAACATTTACTATTTATTCGTAAGTCTGTGATGAATACCAAGAAACGAATTGGGCTTTAAACTGAGTCTACTTCACTATTACTGGTGGATTTTCAAAGACGAATGAATAGCCGTACTGGTAGTTGTCATCTAGATTATTTTTATTATCCGTAAAGATAGTTGTCATCTAAGTCATTCCTTAAAATATCTGGTCTAAGCGCTCATTTTTGATAATTTTTTTTTCGAATTACATACGACGTAGCCAAGTTTCTTGGCTTTATTATAATTTATAGAAATTTCTATCATTCACTTTTGACGATGCACATGATGAATGTATTTTTGTTAAGGAATTTGTTATTGGAACTTTATTGGAACTTTAGTTCTTTACGTCAGGTTATGTTTGAGCGACCAGGGGTCGCGACGCAAAAGATCTGATCGTTACGTTACGTTACGCTCCGTTATGTTACGTTGCTTCGTTATGTGCCTTGCTTACGTGCTTGTGCTCTCTCCTTAGTCTCATTCTCGTTTACGAAGCAGCGATTCATATGCTCCCGCCGGGATTCGAGCCCGGGCCGCCCGCGTGGAATGGAGCATTCTACCACTGAGCCACCGATGCTATATTAAAATTCCATGCAAAGCTGGTATTCGCAGTGCTGGTGATCTACTTGAATTTGTTCGGATCAATTTTTAACATTATTTCCATAATTTTTTTGCGCGATTGATCTTTTTTGTTCATTTCGAAGAAATTTAAATTATTTTATTCGGAATTTATTTTAATATGATCGCGCAAAAAATGGTATAAGCATCTCGAACGTTAGGGGTGATTACAACGTTTGCATGTAGATTCCTCTTGTAAAATTGGACAAAATGATATGAGGATTAAGGGGTGTAGCACATTTACTTTTCGAAATACAGGGTGTTGAAATTTTGAAAACTTGAATGTTTTAATTCGATAACTTTAAAATGGATGGATAAATTGATTTGACATTTGACAGCTTGTTTTTAAATGTAAAAGGGCATATTTTGATAGAAATAGTAGATTGTGCAACTAGTGTGGATATGATGGCCTAATCGTACGAGGACGAAGTTTGCAAGTGCGATATGGACAATCCACACGAGTCGAACAGCATATTTTTTCTACGACCCACTTAAGAAAAAATCTAGAAAATAAAAATTTCTAAAAACTGTAATATAACTTCAAATTGAAAATTTAACAATTCAATTTTATGTTTCCACAAATTTTTTTGTGGTAAACGTACAGTTCTTGAATGTCCAATTTGTATAATGCTACGGTTTCCCTTTTTAAATATACGATGCTGTTATAAGTAGATGTTGCCAGTCGGACTCCCTCATGAAGGGTACCTTACCATTATCTATAATAATGAATATTCTGCTAAATATTACAAACGTCTACCTGTTGTCGTTATTAATATCAAGCAAAATAATTATTTAAAAATAAAATTAACAATTAAAAAAAATCTTCTTCAGGGGGAAACAAACCCGGGTCTACCGCGTGAGAGTCTGGTTTGCTTACTATTCGGCCACCGAGGCACATGCAAATTGTCTATCTATAACGTCAAATGTATTACATGATATTTGCTTAAAAGGGAGTAAAGTTCCTACCGTGTTTCCCGCGACACGTGCTACCTTTTTTGCTTATTTTATTCAATAATCTCGGAAATATTCCACATAGTAAGGACTGAAGGATCACAAGGACAATGGAGAGATTGGATCACTAGTACGAGATGAGACACGAAGTGCTTCCATTGGCACACAACTTTTCTGTGGCAGTCTCGAGAATGGTGAAAGACAGACCAAAGAGTTTATCAAAGATTCCTCGCAAACATTAATTATTATGGTGTCGGTACCTACTGAGCTAGAATAAGCGGACAATCATGATCCTGGTTGTCTTTTTGTCGGAGAATTTTAGACACAGCAAACACATGAATAACATCTGATCGGCAGACACAATCATTAGCAGATTTTGCAAAGATGATAAGGAAGCCTTAGCAAACTTTGTGCAACTGTGAAAGCCTGGCTAGGCTAAGGTTTTCGACGATATGGAAGGACAAATCACAACCCTCCCAATATATGAAGGGCCTGAGGTTTGGCATTTGAAGTCTAGTAATTAGGACGTGTCTAGACAAGGAATTCTAGTTTCACACTAAGCAGAATCACAGACTTTCATTCATTTTTACTTTCATTCATTCTATTTATCTTAAGGAAACAATCAAGACCATTATAATAAAATGTATAAAATTTATTTTTTCCACTACTAGCAGTGAAGTTGACAATTATTGCTTCTTCTAGCCAACCTAGATCAATAATGGACAAATTCAAATATTTTGAGAATTCAGTTCAACAAAAACTTGTGCAACATAATTTTGTATAGCCAGGAGATTGTCGTTAACATATTTGCTGCTTGAAATTACCTAATATCACGATACAATTATTTGAATAATAATTTTTGACTGAATATAATAACCAATCAAACTTAATTTCAAGTCATGTGTCAAATTTCATCAAATCACTGCTGTATTACAGCTATAATACCCTACATGTGGTGTTTTCAGTTTGGTGTTTATTTTTTATTAAAACCATGGTGGTGGAGACATTTATAAACTTCGCACCTTATTAATACCCATATTAGTCGTTGTTTTAATATAAAAAAAGTTCCTAAGGCAATTGTCTAACTAATTTCCATTCTTTGTAATTACAACGACAAAAGGGGTTATATTTGCTGTGTGAAAAAAAGCCCGACGTCTGTTGGTTTGTAATTTGCCATCTTGAGATTATATGAACGTGAGAGTTTTGTTAATTAAAGCCACTTGTAGTGAGGAGAGTTAAATTATGCAAGATGATCCCAGGAGGCGAAAGCTAAGCTCATTATGAGCTTGAAAACTTCAAAATAGGAAGTGGAAAAATTAAGTAGTAGATAATTATGTGAAATACTTAAATTAAAGACGTTATGTCAAATCTGTATCTGTAGAGTAGGGAGGGTGAGTGAAGGCTTACAGCACTTATAGGCCACAAGTGACCCATTGTACATCCTCTCGAGGAATTGTCCTCCTAGGTCATCGTCCATCCTGTTCTTCCCAGGAAGGTTGACAGGTCACCAGGAGACATCTCCTTTATATCGGCAGGTGTAGGCCAAGACTCACCGAACACACACTCTCTGATCGACGATAACTCCGCACACTCGCATACATGCCTGACACACATCCAACATAGATGTGTATCCACTAGCCCCATAGTATGGAGGTATTTCCTGAGTTGACAGTGGCCTGTCAGAAATTCTACTGTTAAACGTAGGTTTTTCCTGGTCATCGCCAAATATTTCTTCGACTCCAGCTTCACAAGGTCGCCCATGGTGATCCTATCAAGACTGCATCCTTTGATTCCATCCCATCTCTTAAGGGATTGAGTATGGGTGTAACGTTTGGCTAGTAATGGAATAATGGTATTTTGGGCCGTTTATATTTATGAATGCTTAATGTTTTTGTTTAAAAATAAAAAATTATTTGATTTAAGATCGAAGACTCATGGATATAATACAAGAACATTGAATGTTAGTTACCCAATACATAGACTGACGCTTACCGAAGAGTGCCCACATTATATGTGTCTAAGGCTTTTTAATTCTCTGCCTGATAAAATAAAAGAAATTGGTTCACAAAAA
>CAJUYG010002988.1:0-24979 GCA_910591675.1 Galerucella calmariensis
TAAATAATTTTATTCAAAATTATAGTTGTACAATTTTGTATGGTCTAGCTTGAAACGTCATTTCTTTTCATGAAATTCTCTGTTATTTGAAACTATATATATATATATATAGGCTATTCATTCCTGTCGGAATGGTGGCCGCTGATTTCAGCTCATCAGATTCATTTTTTGCGGTGAATCACTCCGCTGTTTTCTCCTTATTTATTTTCCTTTATAAATTACTATGAGTTTTTGCTTCTTCTGTTATCTTCTTCCATTTTTTCCTGTCCTTTATATCTATTTTCCATTTGTTTATATTCATTTTTCGTACATCTTCTCTAATTTGATCTTCCCATCTTGCCTTCGGTCTTCCTTTTAGTCTGCTTAGTTGTGGTGTCCAGTTTGTTATTCTTCTTATTATTGTTGATGTCTCCCTTCTAGTTACATGTCCATACCATTTTAACCTTTGAGCTTTTATGAACCTCACGATATCTTCTCCTTTCATCTTCTCTCTAATTTCATGATTCATCATTTTTCTGAATTCCCCCTCTTCTGTTTTCACTGGGCCAAAAATTTTCCTTAATATTTTTCTCTCAGCTATCCTTAAGTTTTCTTCGTTTTTACTTGTCAAACACATAGTCTCTGCGGCATATGTCATTGTTGGTCTTATAGCAGCTTTGTACAATTTCAATTTGGTGTTTTTACTTAAATGTCTGTCATTCATCAATTTATTGTACTTCCAGTACGCCTTATTTCCCGCTTTTATTCTTTCTACTATCTCTACTTTTCTATCATTTTTCTCGTTTATCATCACACCTAAATATTTAAAATTTTCTACTTTTCTAAATTTGTAATTCTGTATTCTTATTTCGTTTATATTTTCCGTTGTTTCCCTACTGACTATCATGTATTTAGTTTTTTCTTCATTTATTTCTAAGCCTCTACTTTTCGCTTCTCCAGCCAGATCGCATAGCATCTTATCCAGGCTGTTTCTATTTCTTGCAATTAAAGCGAGGTCGTCTGCATATCCTATTATTTGTGTCATATTCTGAGAAATTAAAGTTCCCCGAGTTATCGCTTTAATCGCTCCGTCTAACGCTATATTGAACAGCGTGGTTGATAGTGCATCACCCTGTCTTACACCTTTTTCAATAGCAATTTCTTCTGTGTATCCCTCATCTGTTATTACTCTGGTTTTCGAATTGTTAAATGACATTTTTGTTAGCCTGATGAGTTTTTTCGGTATTCCCATTTTATGCATTTCCTCTAATAGTTTATATCTCTTAACACTATCGAATGCTTGCTTAAAATCCACAAACAATATATGCAAATTTATTCCATACTCGTAACATTTTTCTATCGTTTGTGTCATTACATGAACGGCATCTATTGTCGATTTCCCACCTCGGAACCCATATTGGTAATCTCCTAGTTTCTTTTCCGAGTATTTAGTTATTTTCTGTCTTATTAGCGACGTTAGTATCTTATATGCCGTATTAAGTAGGGTTATTCCTCGGTAGTTTTGGCACTTTGTTTGGTCTCCCTTTTTAAAGATAGGTTTTGTCAATCCTAGATTCCATTCTATTGGCATTTGTTCTTCATTCCATATTTTGGTTATTAGTTCAAATATTTGTTTGTTTAGTTCCTTTCCTCCTTTCTTCACTAACTCGTTAACTATTCCATCTGATCCTGGTGTCTTCTTCTGTTTGAGATTCAATATTATTTCTTCGTATTCTGCGTATGTTGGTGGGGTTTCTTCTTCTTCTTCCTCCTCTAATGCCTCATAGTTTGCTTCTGTAACCCTATCCTCCTTAAACTGTCTTTTATAGTACGTTTCCCATTCCGTTTTATTTATCCTAGCCGTTTCTGTCTTCTTTTTACTTTGTTTTTTTATAAGGTTAAATAATCTTTTGTTATCTTTGCTGTCCTGCTCTATATCCAACATCCTTTTCTTTACCCACTCTGATTTTTTTGTCTTGCAACATTTGTCAGACTCTTTCTTTTTTTCCTTGTATTCTGCCAATTCTACCTCTCTTCCTGTAATAAGCCATTTCGCCCGTGCTTGATCTTTTTTCTCTTTTTTCTTCTCACATTCTTCATCGTACCAATCTTTACTTTGTTTTTTCTCTTTTGTTCCTAATATTTCATCTGCTGTTCTTGCCATACTATTTTTTATGCATTCCCATTTTTGCTCTATGTTTTGGTCTGCTCCTTCCACTAGGTTCTCTCTTAATCCTTGTATGTATTTTTGTTTCGTGGTCTCTTCCTCTAGCTTTTCAATGTTCCATTGTTTTAATTTCTTCTCCCTTGCAAAGTTCCGTAATATCTTCATTTTCATTTTTACCACTACTAGAAAATGGTCAGAGTCTGCATTTGCCCCTCTAAATGAGCGAGTATCTTCTATTATTTTCAGCCATTTTCTCGATATAAGTGCATGATCTATTTGATTGCCTTCATTTGTTCCTGGTTTCATCCATGTTACTTTGTGTTGTTTTTTATGTCGAAATTTTGTACTGACTATATATGTGTCTGTGCTTGTTCCAAAGTTACAGAGCCTTGCACCATTATCGTTAGTCTTGCAATGTATTGTTTCTTTCCCTGCCACATTTTCATTGTATTCCTCTTTTCCAATTTGTGCATTAAAATCTCCTATCACTAGCTTTATATCATTTCTGTGTGTTTTTTCCCATACCTCCTGTAGTTTGTCATAGAATTCCTCTTTCTGATCATTATTTGCTTCCTGAGTTGGTGCATAGACATTTATTATGGTTAAATTTGCTTGTTTATTTTCGATTCTTATGCTTGAAATTCTGCCATTTACTGCTTGAAATTGTAGTACTTTATTTCTTAATTTTTTATTTACCATAAATGCTGTACCATTTCTTCCTTGCTTTTTGTCTCCCGAGTAGTAAAGGGTATATCCTTCTTTATCTATTCTTCCTTCGTCTTTCCATCTAATCTCTTGCAGTGCCAGTACTTCTAAATTATACTTATCCATTTCTTTAGCTATTTCTGCCATTTTACCGGTTTTCAGCATTGTTCTAACATTCCATGTGCCTACTTTTATTTTTTCCTTGTTTTTCTTCTGTTTGTTTGTTTTTATTTTTCCTTTCTTATTTGACTGTTGTCTTTGTTCCGTTATCGTTTCCTTGTTCCTTGCCTGGTCATCACCTATATTCTTTGTCCCTTTGTTTTGTGCTAGTTTTTTGTCCTTACCAGTTTTTCAGATAACTTATCCCATATCCATTCTTCCCCATCAATGGTTATTTTATTAAATCCAATCTTAACCGTCCTCCCATTACTTCTTTCCTTATGTGCCCTGTCTCTTATTGTCTTTTGTCTTTCCCTCTCTTTCTTTGTTAGATCATGATTTATGTATATTCTGTCGCTTTTTATGTTCCTTAATTTTTGTTTATTTTTCATTATTTTCTCCTTCTCTTGACCATTATCTAGTTCTATCAGCACAGTCTTCTCTCCTAACTTGTGAGCTGCTTTAACTTGTACCTGTATTTCCATTTGGCTTTCCATGAAAGTGGTGACTGCTTTGCTTAACTCAATGTTATCCGTTATATTCATTTTAAGACCAGTCATTACTACGTTATGCTTTCTTTTCTCCTTTTCTGTCCATTCTTGATTTGTTTTAATAGTTCTCAGTTCTTTCTTAATATCTTCATTCTCCTTTTCTATTTTTTCATACATTTTTCTTATTTCCTCATTTTCTTGTTTTAGTGATTGAATCTCCTCCCTAAATTCTTTTTGCTCCTTCCGCATTTCTCTGGTTTCGTTTTTCATATCTACCATTTCTGTTTTCATATCCTGCATTAATTCCAGAATTTTATCTAGCTTCTCCTCTTTTTTTGGTTTTGTTGGCGTTCTTCCTGTCTTTCTGTTTTTCCCAAACGGTTCGAGATTTTCTTCGTCTTCTGTATCTCTTCTTCTTTTGTGTCCCTCGTCTGTAGAATCACTCTCCATTATTGGCCGTCAAGAGTGCAACAGAATCAGTGTCCCCCGCACGCTTATATCAGCGTCCTACTACAGTTCAGCAACCGATACGTACGCGGGCTGACCTTTCCTATCACCTCACCTGCCAACCGGCTACTAAATTATCCTCGCTCCGGTCCTGCTTATTCGGAATCTCTGTTCATTAATCGACCCGATAATAGACTAATATAAATCGTTTGACCTTTGTTTTTTTAATATCGCCTCGTTGAGGTTTTACTGTTTGTCTGAAGTTTTTAATTAAATAATATTTATAAATCTAATTGGATTGCCTTTGTACTTACAGATTTTTTACCGGCTTAAACACTTCTACTAGATTCACTCAACTTTAGAATTTGTTCATTAGTTTTTACCATCAAATTTTCAATTTAATCACCACTGCATTAACACACACCTTTCCACGCTTATTGCCAGGACAGGCCCCACTACCTTTTCGAAATTAAAAACTTCTATAATAAGTATAATCTGACAGTTTTGTGACAACTAAGTAGGTATTCAAAGATGACAGTAGCATACTAAGTTTTTGTCGATTTTATTCGATTCTCCATATAAATGTTTGTGGCGTGGGCAATAATTTTTCTCACAGTATGAGCAATATTTGGTTTTGAAATAAGGTAAGCTATGAGAAATACGTCACTTTTCATAGTCACTTTTCATAGCAGGTGTAGAAAAAAGCTTTTTTGTACAACTGTCATTAAAAGTGACACTTTTAATGATAGCAAACAATGTTAAAAACGATTGTTTACATAGCAGCGTGTTAAAAATACTTTTAACACTAGTGTTAAAAGTATTTTTAACACTGAAATTCAAATGACAGCGTCTTTTCTCATTTGTTAGTAATCATAACGTTGGCAACGTCTGCCATTCACAACAATCTTTTGATTATTTGAATACTAAAATGCATTTTGAATTTATTGTCATTGCAAATTCGCTCGTTTCATTATCAAAATAGGGAAGTTGTACAAAAAACATTGTATGGTATTTGTGTTAAAAGTGATTTTATTTTGTTCGTGAAATTGTTCAATTCGCTCCGCTCATTTCACAAACGTTTTCACTCACAAAATAAAACCTCACTTTTAACACTCATATCATAAATAACTATTTCCTACTAACGTGCGGAAAAGTCCACTTTTCTGCACTCATTTTATTGCGGAAAGAGTCAGTTTTCCGCACTAGTGCGGAAAAGTAAATTTGTCAAGTTTTTGGGGAGTATACTGACATTTGAATATTTAAAATATATAGGTATTTGTATGATTATAGTTTACCAAATGACTGAAAAATTAATAAATTTATTATAATTCTGCTATAATTTTCAATAAAAAAACTCATTTTTCAATCATTTTTTAATGGCCCTGGTATAAGCCTCATCAAATGAATGTCAAATGATAATAATTAATTTGTTGATATGTATTTAATAGGAAATGTTTCTTTATGTTAACTTTTGGGCTTTTTTCCGCATGCTAGTAGAAAAAATAGTCTACCTAACACGTGCGTGAAGTGACTTTTCCGCACGCGATTGCTAGCCGAACTCGCTAAAGCGTCGTTCGGTTATCTGCAATAGCGTGCGGAAAAGTATCACTTTCCGCACTAGTCAGGTAAACTACTATTTTCTACGACCGTGCGTTTTAACCCACTTTCCCGCACGCATTTTAATTTTGAAAGTATCACTTTCCCGCACGAGTGCGGCAAAGTAAAAGTCTTTTACTTCGGAAGTTACAACTATTGTTACAACAGGTAAATAAATATTTACGAAATAGTCCATCAAATAAAATCTACATCTTTTCTAGATTTTTGTTACACGATATGTGAAAAATATAAAATAAAATTCTGTCATCTACAAATGACTTAAAACCGTTGCCGTCACCTTCATCTTTATGTGACCTGCAACCGATAACTCCACTGGACCGGCAATTTTATAGTATATTAAGTATCAAGAACGGTAAGGGGTGGTTTACCTGTCGACAGCAATGTTGCTACAGACCGGTATCACTCTTAACGTTCGAAATGCTTATACCATTTTTTGCGCGATCGTATTGAAATAAGCTTCGAATAAAATAATTTAAATTTCTTCTGAATAAACGAAATGTCAAAAGTGACATTTATACTTCTGGATCAGTTTAAAATATAATTGGCATTTTGGTGAAATTGTTTTCATGCTATTTATTACTTTTTATATTGTTCTGTTCGATTCTGTTCATAAAAAAATATAAATCTTATTTTTTTATTCCTCTTGTGTAATGAATGAAGTAATATATTATTGAGGACCACTTAAATGTAGGAATGTAGGGCTAAGTAATTTACTTACCGACGTCTGAACGGTGAGCAAATCACTTACCGACGTGTTAGACTTAGAAACCAGTAAACGCAACCTACCGTCCTGACAACCAATGCTGTAAATAAACAAAAAATATCGATCGCGCAAAAAGTTATTTACAGAACGCAACAAATTGTGCTTTTAATAATAATATTTATAATAATTAATAGTTTTTGGTTAAAGTTTTCTATATGTATGTTGCAATTAAATAATTTTTGAAAAATGGGTTGATACATTTTTTGCATATACGATCGTAGAAAAAATTAATGTTCCCAACTCATGCGTAAAGTGTCGCCCTTGACCGCTTGCCAAAAGTCCGCTTCGCGTCGTTCGGGTCAACTGCAGTCGCGTGCGGAAAAGTATCACTTTCCGCGCTTGTTAGGAAAATAACTATTTTTAAGACCGACCAGGAAATATACACTTTCTAGACAATTTTTCGTCCAGAAAATGGCGTTTTGCCGATCTAGACCGGAAAAAGCTTTTGCCGGTCCCTGACGTCCATTTTGTTTTCATTTTTCCAATCGCTTTTTTATAATACAATCTACCTTGATTTCGTTACTATGGTAACAAGGTTTTGATACATTGTCGAGTGACGACAGTTCGTTGATTTTTAATTTGTCGTTTATGTCGAACTTTTTATTATATCTGGTTTTCGTTTTGTTAATTACTTTGTTATAAAAAGTAAAATAAAGAATTGAATGTATATCGAAGTGTCCGTCTTAAAAAAATATTGTATGTCACGCACCCGAAAATAAGAGCTCTTCGGGTCTCACCAAGCTTGTACCAACCTGAAAAGCACTACTTTCCGGTTTTGTAACGTAAATTACTATTTCCGGAACCTGTCGTCCGTTTTCCGGTCAGGTTCGGCATTTTCTGGACAAAAAATTGTCCAGAATGTGTATATTTTCTGGTCGGTCATAAAAAAATTACTATTCCGAGGCACGATAAGCACCTCTGTCTTCTACCGGAGGTAAGAATAAGAAATATAAGAATGCCGAAAATGAATTGGTCATCTCAGTTGCCTATCGTTCATCTTCGGGAGCGATGCTGCGTAATCGGCTAGACGCTAATGTCATCTCTGGTCATCTCGATTAGCGTCTAGCCTATGGAGGGTAGAGGTAAGGAGAACCGTCTCTGTGTATGAAAAAGTGTCCGTAACAGCGCGTCCGATAAGGGTGGCGCTGCGGCATCTTAGGATACTTTTTAAAGAAAGCGCCAAAAGTGGTTAGAAGAAGACAGAGAAATAAACAAGGTAAATAGTTGAAGTTTTGTATACGGGTATTTTACTAACTACTCTGGTCATAAAAATTTTTAAATATTTAAACTCAGCACACTTCACTCCGTCTACAAAGCTATGTTCATATTAGATTTTTTTGTACGCCAGCGCTACTCTGGCAGATAATTGAAGCTTTATTGTCAGTAAACAGCTGGACACTTTTTCAACTCTCCCCCCATACAAGACGGTTCTCCTTACCTCTACCCTCCATAGTCTAGCCCTAGCCGGTCACATAGCATGGCTCCCGAACGAGAGCTTATTTACCCGACTCGGCACCAACGTTGTCTCGGCAAACTCCAAATTTAGTAGTTGAGGTGCGCATGCGTCCAAGCAGCCTTTAACCTTCTATTCGATGTGATTGAATGTAAGCAAATTAGCCCAGTTGGTAGGGTACTGAGCTTACAACCCAGGTTCGAAACCCGGTTAGGACCTGGGTTTTTTTGTTTTTTATTTATTTTATGATATTTTTACACATATTTACACTTTGATCAACCGGGTTTGGGCCTGGGTTTTCTTGTTTTTTTTTTAGTTTTCTATTTCTTATTTTCTGATATTTAAATATTTACTTCAATATTGTTATGTTACTACTAAATTTGACAACGTTGGAGCCTATCGTTCAACTTCGGGAGCCATACTATGTGACCGGTTAGACGCTTGTGTCATCTCGTCTCTTGTCGACTCCGAGGATATCTGGCCATGTGTAGTGTCTTGTCTGTGGTAGTGGGGAGGCAGAGTAGCAAACAAACCTAATAAACAAGTTATCGTGGAAAAGAAAAGAGAATCTCGTTGGCGATTGCGTCAAGAACCGCAGGGTAATGATGACGAAGTAGTCAACGACGTTCCGGTTGAGACAAATAATTTAAATGAAGATAATTTACCAAATTTAGAAAGAGAAAAGGAAATTCCAAACAAACAATTTACCTTAGAAGGAAAAAAGGATTATTGACATTGCATACTTTTTTGAACAGCCTCAAAATATTCAGCATATGCCAAGTTTTGCCTGTTCCTTATCCAATTGTCAAATAATCAATGAAGTGAGAAATGGTCTTTCGTCAAAATTTATTGTAAAATGCAATATGTGCAATATAACAATTCCGATAAATTCCCAGCAAGCAGATGAAGTTGGAAGTTAAACTTGGCAGCAGTGCTTGGTAAACCCAACATTTTATCCATTTTTATAATCTTGTGGCAACCGTAGCATGTCACACGGCTACTCTTTTGCCGAGGGTACATTAAAAAATTTAATAATAATTTGTTCATTGCAGGAGCTACCTCAAGCGGCTGCGGATTCTCACAACTAGAACAAATTATTGGTTGTCTAAACATACCCCCTATACAATTGGTAAAATATAACCTCACACAAAGTAAACTAGAAACAATTATTGAAAATGTATTATTATCGCAATTACAATTAGCGGGCGAGGAAGAGACTAAAATTGCCAGGGAACAAGGAAATGTTGATGAAGATGGGTATCCATTTATTACCGTAATATCAGATGGTGCCTGGTCCAAAAGATCCTATAAGACCAATTATAACGCGTTATCAGGTGTAGCAGTGATTATCGGAGGAAAGACGAAAAAGGTCTATATATATATATTGGTATAAAAAATAAATTTTGCATGTTTTGTACTAAATACAAGGACAACATTCCCGATCATGCTTACGCAAAGAATTGGACCGGTACATCCACTTCTATGGAAAGTGCAATTATCGTAGAAGGTTTCAAGAAAAGTGTAGAAATGCATGGGGTGAAATATTTGAAGCTGGTTGGAGATGGTGATAGTAGTGTTTCGAAGAAACTTCTATTGGAAAAGCCCTATGGTATGAAACTTGTAGAGAAAGTGGAATGTGTCAACCATCTTTTGCGGAACTTTTGTAATAAACTGAGAGTTATATGGAAATCTACTAGGAGCGCATCTTCTTTAAAAATAGTTCCCGCTAAGTTCAGGAAAAAACTGGAAAGCAGTGTTCTTAGGTTTAGAACATCAATAAAGAAATCAGCTGAGCACTGGACGAAAAGTGGTATCACAGTAGCGGAAAAAATAATAAGATTCCAAAAAGACGTAAAAAATATTCTCAACCATATATTTGGAATGCATTACTAACTACTGTGAATTATATTTTTGTGATAAAAATGTAAATGAAGAAAATTTGGTTCCACTTATCATTAGTTATGGATTAAGAACTGACGTAGACAGCTGTTTAAAAAGAGTTCTGGAAAATGCCTCTTCTTTTTTATTAAATAAAAATAATAATTGCGCCGAACAGTTTAACAGTCTGGTAAACAAATATGTAGGTGGGAAGAGAATTAATTATTGTTTTAAATCTTCCTACCAAACAAGATGTAAATTAGCTGCTGTTTCTTATAACTGCAAAGAAAAATATGTTGAAGAAATAATAAAGTTCAGTGGAATGCCTTATGGGAAATACACCAAGCAGTTAATGAAGAGAAAAGAAGTTGGTAGGCTTAAACACTCTTCAATGAAAAAGATAAAGGGATATAGGGCCAAAACACTAACAAGAACTGCTAATCCAGATGAGGATTATGGAGATACCGAAGAGCCCATTACAGAAGAAGAAAGAAGATCCCGTCTAGAAAAATACTTTAACTCTCTCCAAAAAAGCAAATTGAAAGGCTTACAGTAGGACAAAACAATAATCCTTTATGGCAGCAAGAACGTGTATATAGAATAACGGCATCATCTTTTGGAAGAATATGTAGAATGAAGCAATCAACAAACCCTTTAAATACGGTGAAAAATATGCTGTATGGAACATTCAAGGGAAATTTGGCAACAATATATGGACAACAACACGAATTAATAGCCATAAGCCAATTTGAAGAATTGACCGAATTACGAAATGCTCATTTTCAATGAGGAACAGTTTCGACAACTGCTGGAGAAGATCTCCGTTACGAACGCCACGACGACGACGACGTCCAACACAGGCAGTTTCAGCCGCTGCACCGCAAGATTCAGTGGCGAAAGATGTCACGACACTGTCGACACGTTCATAACTACCATTTCAATATATAAAGAAATTGAGAAAATAAGTGACGCCGACGCACTTGAAGGTTTACCCCTACTCCTCACCAACAACGCTTCACTATGGTGGCGCGGGGTAGAAAACCAAGCGACCAACTGGGATGATGCCACGCGACTAATCAGAGATGCATTCTCGCCCGCTAAACCAGCCTATCAAGTGTATCTCGACATATTTGACCAACGCCAAGAGTCTAACGTTCCAATCGACGATTTCATATGCAAAAAGAGAGCACTGTTGGCACAGTTACCACCAAACCGTCACGACGAGAGGTCAAAACTCGACATGGTTTATGGATTGCTGGCAATCCATATACGTAAACAAATCCCAAGAGAGTCGATACGCTCTTTCGACAACTTACTGGAACAAGCCAGGAAAATTGAAAATATTCAACTGGAGGAAACAGCAACCATGGGACCACCCAGTGTACCGAAACCCAGCGCGAGTAAGAAGCCGAGATGCGCCTACTGCTATTTAAGAGGGCATTCAATAAACGAATGCCGAAAACACCAAGCCGCAAATGAAAATAGCACAGAGACCCATCACAAACAGGAACCGGCGAAAATCTCCTGTTACGGATGCGGCAAACAAGGGTATTTCCGAAACAACTGCCCGGATTGTTCAAAAAAGTCTCGCCCCGATGTGTCAACCCATTCGGTCCACTTCTACAGCCTGAATACGCTAACCGAGCTCACCACCCAAGTACTTACCATACAAGTGAAAATAAATGGGGTTAACGGCCTTGCTCATATAGACACAACTGCCAGAACGAGCGTAGCTAGCGCATCCTTGTACGAACATTTGAAACAACGGCTGACTTGCGACTTTAAAACGCAGCTAGTAGACGTCACACTCGCAGACGGGCGTTGTACACCCAAAGAAGTGCTGTCTACTACGATCCAAATCGATATCGGTGATCGCACATTCCCGATAAATTTTGTAATACTACCCGACGCAGAGGACAACCGCTCCTTGTTGGGCATCGACTTCCTCGAAAAAGCCGCCTTAGTTCTGAACCTTCCTCAACGGGCATAGTATTTCGCCGATAAACCCGATAGGATATTCAACTTCCTCGATGTACAACGGGGTAAGACACCCGAATACATCAGAAATAGCCATCCACGACGGGAAGCACTGCCTGATAGCACCAAAAGTACAATGCTTGCAGTGAATGTCGAGGAGGGGCAAGAATCGCCATTTCTGGAATTCTTCTTTTCACCATTGCCGATGGAGGATGAAGCCCTTATCACCGAGTCTGATGACGTTGGCACACTCATAGAGATTCACACGCCACCACGACCGACTTATGCACTTGACGACGACGACGACGACCAGTATTCACCTGGTGCGATCTACGATATTTTTAAGGACTCCCTACCGTCTACTTGGTCACCACCGAAAAGGCGGGATCCCAGAAAACGACGTAGACTGGAATTGAACCAAATAGACATTTGTCTGAGACCTAACGAAGCTCCTGTGTTTAGTGACGAACAACGGGACACATTCAATAAAGCTCCCCAGGCGTACTCCGATGTCTTCGCTGAGGATGGACCACCTACTCCGTATGCTGAACATCGCATATCCACAGGTGAACACGCGCCTGTAGCCAACGCTCCATATCGACTGAGTCCTGCACGTCAAAATATATTAAGGCGAAAGCTCGACGACATGTTGGAAAAGCTGGAAAAGCGAGGAAAGCGATGCACTATGGGTATCTCCTGTAGAACGTTAAATCGAGTCTCTAGGCGATACTTTTGGACAGAAATGCGCCAAGACATTGTCAAACATGTATCCACCTGCTTAGAATGCCAGAGGTACAAAGTCGATAACAGGAAGCCCGTGGGATTATTTATTACAAACAGTAGTCTCCAACCAAAGGTTTGAAGTTATAGCAGTCGATCTGTTCGGACCATTAGCGTTAAGTTAAGACGGCAAAAGGTGGATTTATATAATTGAAGATACCACCAGCCGTTGGGTTGAATTGTTTGCGCTAGCAGACGCTACGGCAGAGAATTGCGCACGAGTATTAATCGATGAAATATTTCTCCGCTATGGAATACCACGGCGGTTAATAAGCGACAACGGGACACAATTCGTGTCCGCCGTAATGCAAAAACTCACGTTTTGTCTAGACATCAGACATGCCCTAATTCCTGTATATCACGCTGAAGCAAATGTAGTCGAACGAAAGAACCGTGATTTAAAAACACAATTAGGTATACTAGTTGGAAAAGAGCACCTCTCATGGTCCCGGCACTTATCCTCTATAAGATTCGCCATCAACACAGCCCGATGTGAAAGTACGGGCCATACGGCGGCCTATTTGACCTTCGGAAGAGAACTGCGGTCTGTACAAGATGTCACAGACGATCTTAGCACCATCGTGCGTAACGAAAATTTTGTCGCTGAAATCACACCCAGACTACAAAACTTATCTAGGTCTCTCCGTCTAGCCAAGGAGCTTACTGAAGAACGACAAGAGAAAAATCAAGCATATGTGAATAAACATAGGCGTCATGGGCCGGATTACGCACCTGGCGACAAAGTGCTAGTCAAGTCACATTTCCTCAGTAATGCCACAAAAGGATACTCAACGAAATTGGCACCACGACGCGACGGACCCTACGTCATACTTCGTAAACACGGGCCCACTAGCTACGAAGTTGCCGAGTCGAGTGAAGACTCCACACCAATAGGGATTTATCATACCAGCGACCTGACTCCTTATCAGTCTTCTGGAGACTCAGAAGACATACCTAAACCATTGCGGGAGATTAGGAGAAGAGGACGGCCTCGCAAGTCAGATACACAGTCTCCCACTACTATTTCTGACGCCTCATCGGGACGACCTCGACGTCAGAGGGGGAGGCTGTAGCGGTCATATATATAGTTTGGCAAGTTTATCTAAAGCTACGGGGCGTCGGTAAGAGGCGAGGAAAAACATGGCGTTTATCTGTCAAACGTACAAATGGCGTACGGTACCTATTTTACCAAGTAAAACTGAAATTACAAAGGTAACTAACAATACGAACACCACTGGATAAATCAATATCAGTCAATTGACGAAGTGAGAGGGAAGAACATACGCACGCGCTTGCCAATAAGAAGTCACCTGGTCGATAAAAATCACCAATTATGTAATCGGAGGGTGTGGTCATTATGGTTTTCGTACCACGTTGCCAGAGCTTTAAGAATCCCATAACAAATTTGGAAAAGTGTTCTCTTTTAATATTCATAAATTGGAAAATAATGTTAATAGAATAAATCCAAGGAAACAAGCACATTATAAAATTAACGTTCAATCATACTTTTAATATTGTTAATAATAAAAAGACCCATTTATAATTATTATCACTACATAATCAGTTCTTCTATTTTTTTATAGTTAAGCGTGGCAATGTCGTATGTTTTCGACTGCATTCCTTTTACGGTTTCAGATAAACTTGCCAAAGTATATATGCGACGCAATTTACCCCAGTCTAGTTTGCAACCATTATTACACGGAGGACATCTCATAGTCCCGCGCATAGATGGCGCGCAATAAGGACGCGAGTGATACCTTCAGACGACGGCAGGGTAGAGAAGCAAGCAAAGCCACTGTAGCCGATTTGGACCAAGCGCCACGGCTACGTGAATGTACGTTTGATATAATTGCTTATAATTCTTTGAAATAGTTTTCTTATTATTTTAGTTATATTTTAGTTGTTATTAATTATTGTAATTTGTGGATTATTTTAAATAAAGATATTAACCCGTTACAATATTTATATATTTTTCAATATTTGTTAAACTGTTGAATTAACTTAAACAAAACAAGTCATAAAAATAAACAATAATTATTTGAGATTCTTTGGTTTCACTTTTCAGCGTGTAGTTAATGTTATGTATTTTGAATTTACCCTTAGAATAATTATTATAAGATATCCATAGTGATGTCACAGATGTTATGTTATGTCACATCTCTTGAATTGAAGTTCTTAAAATAAAACTGTGTATAGTAATTTAATAATTGTGTATTAATTCCTCGTCGAATACACAACATTTTGGCGACGAGAACCGAAACGAATCCGCGAAGATTATGGTTATACCGCACCCAGTCAAGTAAGCCCGTTCCATTTTTTGAGCATCAATCAATAGTGAAGTCTGTCCAGTCTTAGTAAAGTCAAGTCGAAGTCTGTATAAAGTCAGTACCTAACAAATATGTCTTTAATTGGGAGTATCGAGCCTTTCAATCCAAAGTTTGGGGACATTTCATCATGGATAGAGCGTTTAGAACAAATTTTTAAAGTGAATGATATTGCAGATACAAAGCAAGTACCCTTTTTACTCACTTTTATTGGGGGAGAGGGATATAGCAGGTTGAAAGATCTTGTGTTACCTGCTTTGCCTGATACGAAGTCATATGTTGAATTGGTGAAAGCACTAAAAGATCACTACAGCCCTAAAAGGCTAGTTGTAGCAGAACGCTTTAAGATGAACAATAGTTACCAGGAGCCGGGAGAATCTATCACAGCATTCGTTACAAGGTTGAAAAGTATGTCAAAAACTTGTAACTATGGTGATTTTTTGAACGATGCCTTAAGAGATAGGTTGATATCTGGAATTAGATCTAATAATATAAAACAAAAATTATTAGAGGAAGATCATAACTTTGAAGCAGCTCTAAAAATCGCACTTAGTATGGAGTTGGCCGACGGGCAGGTTAAAGCTATGGTGTCAGAGTCTGGTCATAATTTGAATAGCGTATATCACAAGTATAAGTCAAGTCAGAATTACAAGTCACAGTCGAGTCAAAACCGAGTCAAGTCAGGCCAAGTCAGTCAAAATAAGTCGTCCAGTGGTCATAGTCATCCTGGTGGTAGTCCAAGTAAGTCGTATAGTCGAAAGCAGAAGTGTAGAAGATGTTGCCGTATACATTTGCACAACAACAAATGTCCAGCAATAAATTGGAAGTGCTTTGCCTGTAATATGTCAGGACACACTGCAAAGTCTCCTATGTGCAAGAACAGAGTTTTTGAGTTGCAGGAAGATGAAAATCAGGAGTTGGGAGTAGAGTCAGATGAAACTTTTGAGTTAGGTTTGTTGTCGGAGGAGTGTACCTTGAATTCGCTTAAAACAAGTTTTGTCGACACTTTGAAAGTTACATTGTGTATCGATGAACAAAATCTTGAAATGGAAGTTGATTCAGGTGCAGTAAGGTCAGTTATACATGAGGAAGACTTTAAGTATTTATTCAACAATTTAGTCTTAGAACCGGTAAGATTTAAGTTAAGAGTTTTGACAGGGGAAAAAGCAGAAATTTTAGGTCAGGTATATGTGCATGTAAGATACTTAAGTAAGTTGTATTATTTACCTTTGGTTGTCTTAAAATCAGACATCAAGTTTGTACCGCTCTTGGGTAGGAATTGGCTAAACATTTTAAATAAAGATTGGAGAAATTCTTCACTAGATATAAGTGTAGTAACAGAAGAGTCTCAGATAAAAAGCTGTAGTCCAGTCAATTTAGAAAATTCACAAGTAAAAGTTTGTAGTCAAGTCAATTTTCAGTCAAATCAGATTTCAAGTTCAGAGTCAGAGAATGTCAAGTTTGAGTTGATTGCTTCTTTGAAACAAGATTATAAGTCACTTTTCGAGGAAGAGCCTCACACTTCAATAAAAGATTTTAAAGCTGAGATAAAGATAAGAGAAGGATTTAAACCTATTTTTCATAGGGCATATGAAATGCCATTTGCTTTAAAACCAAAAGTCGAGGAGGAACTTTCAAAAATGGTTAAGTCTGGTGTTTTGACCAAGTTATCACACCAGCAACTGGGCAAGTCCAATTGTTGTGGTTCCCAAGAAAAACTCTAGGGATGTACGAATATGTGTAGATTTCAAAAAAACGCTGAATTTAGCAATTGATAGTGACCATTGCGTTTTACCATTGCCTTCGGATATTTTTGCCACATTACATGGTAGCGAGTATTACTGTGTTTTAGATCTAAAGGGGGCTTATCAACAACTTCAGATAAGTGATGCTTCTAAAGAACTATTCACGATAAATACACACATTGGTCTTTTTAGATTTAATAGATTAACATATGGCGTTAGTAGCGCTCCGGGAATTTTTCAATGTGTCATGGAGGTTATTTTATCAGAATTACCAAAGACTAAATGCTATTTGGATGATATTTTGGTGCACGGTTGTACGATAGATGAATGCTATCAGAATGTTATAAAAATTGTTAGAGAGATTACAGAAATATAATGTTAAGATTAATGAAAAAAAATGTAAGTTTTTTGATCGTTCTGTAATGTTCCTAGGTCATAGAGTAGATGCATCAGGAATTCATCCTACAGATGAAAAAATTGAATGCATCCAGAAAGCGCCTTCACCAAAAAATATTACAGAATTGAAAAGTTACCTAGGTCTACTTAATTTTTATGGTAAGTTTATTCCTATGCTTTCCACCAAACTTAGGCCATTGTACGATTTATGTAAAGGTAATACTGTGAAAAATGTTTTCAGGATAGTAAAAAGTTGCTTATTTCATATGATGTCTTAACACATTATGATCCAACACTTCCTATATATATATATCTATAACGTGTGATTCCAGTGGTTACGGGGTTGGAGCAGTGCTTAGTCATAAAATCGATGGTGTTGAAAAACCAGTTTTATTTGCTTCATCCACTCTTAGCGAAAATGAAAAGAAATATGCAAATTTAGAACGTGAAAGTTTAGCAATAATATTTGCGTTAAAAAAGTTCCACAAATACGTTTTTGGACGAAGTTTCACTTTGATCTCCGATCACCAACCTCTTCAGTTCATTTTCGGTAAGAATAGAAACATTCCAGTTACTGCCGCAGCTAGAATCACTCGTTGGGCCATAACATTATCAGCTTATAAATATGATATTATTTACAAGAAAGATAGCCAAATTTCGAATGCTGATGGGCTCTCAAGATTGCCAATGAAAAGTCAAACTGAAATTTCTGATGCAATATTTTCATTTAGTCTATCTTATGAAGTACCTATTACTTACGAAAATATAGCTGTAGCAACAAAAAAAGATATAATTTTGTCCAAAGTACTTGATCTTACTCTAACTGGTTGGCCAAATTCGATAAAAGACGACAATTTGAAGCCTTACTTTAAAAGAAAATTAGAATTTTCTGTTGATAATGGTTGTGTTTTAGTTGGTAATAAAGTTGTAGTTCCAAAACAATTGCAAAAAGATATTCTAAGTTTGTTCCATGAACAGCATATAGGAATAGTAAGAACTAAAATGCTTATTAGATCTTATTGTTGGTGGCCTGGTATTAACGAAAATGTTGAGCAGTATGTCAATTCTTGTGATGTATGCCAACAAACTCAAAATTTTTCAAACAGCGGAGTTTTACTTCCTTGGCCAACTGCTCCTAATAATTTTTACAGAGTAAATGTTGATTTTTTCAAAAGAGATAGTTTTACATTTTTAATTCTTGTAGATAATAAGTCTGGGTGGTGCGAAGTTAAACTTATGAAGGATGGCACAAACGTGAGGGAAACAATTTTAAAGTTGAAACAAAATTTTTCGGTATTTGGATTACCAGTAGAGCTAGTTTCGGATAATGGTCCACCATTTGGTAATTCTTATGAATTTACTTCTTTTTGTCATGCAAACGGGATCAAATTCATTCGTATTCTACCAAAACACCCAGAAAGCAATGGTTTAGCGGAAAGGGGAGTCCAAACAATTAAAAAAGGACTAAAAAAAGCTTTATTCAAAGAGGGAGAGAATGTGAGCGAAGTCACTATTTTAAATAGATTAGAAAACTTTTTATTTGTATATAGAAACACACCAAATACTTCCACAGGATGTTCACCAGCAGAAACAGTTTTTAAAATTCGTCCTCGTACTAGATTTGATCTGCTAAAACCTTGGTCAAAGAAACAAAAATCCCTTCAGCCTGACATTTTGCAAAAAATCAAGTTGTTTTCAGAAAACGATGAAGTTTTTGTAAAGAACAAATATACAAATCTTTGGCAAAAAGGTAAAGTTGTTAGGTGTATGAGTTATAGCACTTATTTAGTGAAATGCGGTGAACATATTAAGTTATATCACATTAATGACATTAGGGAAAGTAAATCGAATCCTATGTTCATTCAGAATGAAATTTCGAATAACACTGATATTCATAATAATCCAATTTTGTCAAATAACCCTGATTTTACAAATAATACTACTATGTCCAATAACACTCCTGTGACAAATAATGTGGTACCTAGTACTTCTGTGTTAAATAGTAACATGAGTCCTTATGTTGAAAAAGTACCAAGTCCTGTTATCGAACCTCAAGGTTCGCCTGATTCAACAAGTCTTGAAGACAAAAACATATTTGAAGGACATGGTACTCCGTCAACGTTTAGAAATGTTACCAGATCAGGTCGTGTTGTCAAAAGACCTAGTAAGTTAGATTTGTAGTTTTTTTATTATTTGTAATCTTTTTATAAGAAGGGAAGAAAATGTTATGTATTTTGAATTTACCCTTAGAATAATTATTATAAGATATCCATAGTGATGTCACAGATGTTATGTTATGTCACATCTCTTGAATTGAAGTTCTTAAAATAAAACTGTGTATAGTAATTTAATAATTGTGTATTAATTCCTCGTCGAATACACAACAGTTAACATTTAATTTACATTTTTTGAACAATTTTCTCAGTGTAACTTGATCCGTTATCTGTCAACGTCAGTTTGAAGGTCACGAAATTTTGCCCCCAAAACACCAAAGGATTTACGCCGGCTTTCGTTTCTTGTTGGCTGGTGTATTCTGTGATAATACCTTGTTTCTTCTTCTTCTCCAATTTTGTTGGGCTCGGTATTACCATGCACCCAGTGACGTGATGAGGGCACCACTTCTTCTTTGTTGGATAACACGAATATTTGTTAATTTAATCTATTCCACTGGAAATTCAGAACAAACCAATTATAAATGCAAGAATTATAATTTCAAGTTGCTGCACACTAAGAAGTCCATTCAAGCTCGCATAGAGGTTAAGCATGTGGAGTGTACGTATAATGTTATTTATTATTATGGCACTGAATCGGTTTGAATTCATTTTTCAATATACTTGAAAGCTTGGCTAGAATAATGTATTGCTATTGATTAAAACCACCAAAATGTCAGATTTGACAAGTGAAAAAAATAATCGATAAAATAGAAGCACTCGTGGTATTACCCTTGAAGATTATACATACAAACGACACAAATATAGGTATTATATCTATTAAATAAAAATTTCCATCGCCATCCGGATTCGAACCCATGCCTACAATTCCGCGCTTTACCAAGTCCGAGCCCTAAGCCGTCAGGCTATGAAGACTTTATATAATAGTTTCAAGAAGTTGTTTTATCAGTTTTTGGTCTAGTGTGTATGATGTGTGTTAAAAGCGAAAGTGACGTTTTATAGTATATTACGTAACGTGTGTGGTAAGAAGCATTTTACGCACGAATGGAAGAGTTACGCAATATGCCGCGTAGCGGCGAGTGCGTAATTCCGTGAGTGCGTAATTCCGTGAGTGCGTAAAATGCTTTACAACACGAGTTACGTACTATACTTTACCTACGACCTACTTGTATTTATAAGAAGCATAAGAAATAACAGTTACATAATTAGAGGTGCTTGGTAAACTCCATCTCTATTACCAATGAAAGAAGCACATTGAAGAACTAACGTTTAATCATCATTAATATATTGTTGATAATCAAAAGTCCATTTTTCAATTATAATCAATACATACTTTTAGCCCTTTGGGCTTTTCATAGTTAAACGTGGCCATAACGAATGTTTTCAAATAGTAGATTTTGAATAAAATGGCGACGTCTATTGACAGTTGCTAAGATGTTGCTAGGAAAGCCATGCGATTTACTTTACAGCTGTTCGTTTTTTTACAGTGCGTAATAGACATCATTACATTGATAACGACTGTGTGTTATTGACTGATTACAGGGGGGGTCGTAGATAATAGTATATTACGTAACGAGTGCGGAAAGTGACATTTTTCACTCGAATGGGAAGTATTGTCTTACGAGGCGCAAGCCGAGTGAGACACTCCTACGAGTGTGAAAAATCACTTTCGCACAAGTAATGTACACTATTTTTCCTACGACCATGCGATAATTGTAACAAATATTGTTTAATGTAATGGTTTTTTAAAAATAATGTTGACATTGGTGAGTGCGGAAATGAATAAATATTTAAAAAGTACGCTAAGTTTTTCGCTACTATCAGTATCAACTTCCATTATAATAAAAAACCGAGACTAACACTTTTTATTTTTAGTTTATCTCACAATTATAATTCGTTTACACTTTTATGTAATAAATATTTCACTTACACTTCACAAAAACTATTTCTATGCTTTGTGTCATAATTTGAGAATTTTGACATAAGCCTACTTTATTATTTTTCACTTTTATAATTAGTATATTAGTATATTTTTTACGATCACGCGATAAATTTACGAAATATGATGGTTTTATTTATTTGAAAACATCAATAACTGTCTACAACATATGATTATTTTTAAAATAATCAGTTTGTAGTGCAAAATATTTTCAAAATAACGCAGAAGACATTTTAATCCTTTATATAATTTGATTTTTTTTAAATTCCTACAGCTATACTATAGATATACCCAAAATAAGAACATTTGACAGCTATCCGCGTCATGACAATTCGGAGAATGCTGGAGTAGACCGCGATTCGATTCCCGGCCGTACCTAGTTGTTTTAATTATTACAAAATTTGGCGAATCTTAATAATTTTTGAACAGATTTTGTTCTGTGCTATATTTGTAGTTATTATGTAGGTAAATTTAAATAAGAAAACCACGTTAATCGAATTCATGCGAACCGTGCGATATATCACACTAGGGTGATATCATAGCGCACGGTTCGCGTCACTATGATGATATGAGAAACTTTCCACCAGAGTAGAGAGTGCGATGTATGTTAATTTCCTGTATGGTCGTAGGAAAAATAATTTATTGCTAATTGCAAGAATTTCAATAACTATACTGGTGTTTGATATTACTAGAAAATTTAATATGGAAAATGAATCAAAAAGTGGATTGAATACTTATTGAATATATAATTTGTTCAAGAACATAAGAAGTAATAAGCTTTATAAATGTAATAAACTATAGCGTTTTAGTTTGACAAAAAAATTTATACCTAAACAGCTAATTCATAGTCGTGGACAAAATATAGTATTCTACTCGCATACAATGGCTATTATTCACTCAGGTGCTTATGTCACTCGCCTGCTGCGTTATATGCTCGTTATATGCTTGTTGAATAATATACTATTTTCTACACCCGTGTTATAATGATACCCATTACGATACAGATTTTTCATTACGATACAGATTTTTAATCAATAAAAACCCATAATTTTTCATTCAAGCATGCTGTGCATTTGACGTTTATCCAAGTTCCCGTATTAAATTTTCGTAGATACCTAACTAAACTTCGATAATTTATCAAAATGTCTGATATCAGCGATATAGAAGAATTACCATCGACTCCTCCACACATATCGAAGAAAGCAGAAAGTGCAGTTCAAAATATTTTGCCCCAAAAATCTAATAAAGTGTACGAAAAACTTTATCAACGGTTTATGGACTGGAGAAATACAAATAAGATTTCGACATTCTCCGAAAATGTTTTAATTGCTTATTTTCAAGAATTGATGGAAACTATGAAATCTTCTAGTACATGGACACATTATTCAATAATAAAACCGTTGGTAAATATAAACCATAAGACATTTCTAAATATGAGAAACTACAAGCTTTATTAAAGCGAAAGTCCGAAGGATATGTTGGAAAAAAGCAAAGATATTCTCACCTGAACAAATAAAAAAGTTTATCTACGAAGCACCCGATGAACGGTTTTTATTTTTAAATATATTCTCGAGGCCGAGCGGGTTAAAGCGCTCAATTTGGACTAGACTACAGTATGAGCTCCGGGTTCGAAACCAGCCTTGTGTTCAATAAAAATATAAAATTTATGGTTTTTGATTGTTTATCATGAATGAATAAACATTTTAGATCCGCATTTGACTGCTCATACTAGAGCAAGGTAAGTAAGTACCTTCGCCAAGAATGTAATACTTTGCTTGTTCACCGAATAATAATCAAGAAGCCACCGAATAATTAATTATTCGGTGGCTTGTTGAAAATGTTTTATACATATTAAAATATAATAATTTTAACAGCTTTTCGTTTCTATGCAAATGGTAGTTACCAAACTATCATATACGTATACCTATGTGTAATACAATTTACTAAGCCTGTCTATACTTTGGCAAGTTTATTTGAAGCCGTGAAAGGAATGCAGTCGAAGACATTCGATATTGCCACGTTTAACTATGAAAAAGCTAAAGTGCTAAGTAGGTATGTAGTGATAATAATTAGAAAAGGGACTTATTATTAACAATATGATTAAACGTTAATTCTTCAATGTGCTTGTTTCCTTGGATTTTTTCTATTAACATTATTTTTTCAATTTATGAATATTGAAAGGTGAACACTTTTCCAAATTTGTTATGGGCTTCTTCAAGCTCTGGTAGCGTTGTACGAAAACCATAATTATCACACCCTCCGAATTACATAATGGGTGATTATTTATTTATATTGGTATTATCAATGAACTTTGTATTTTCAGTTTCACTTGGTGAAATAGCTACCTTATGCCATTTGTACGTTTATGACAGATAGGCGCCATGTTTCCCCACCTCTTACCGATGCCCCATAGCTTCAGATAAATTTAAAAAATCCCCAATAGTTTATATTGCGTAATTTTTTTATTTATTAATATTATATTATATTTTTCAACATTTCATTTCAACAAATTAATAAATATTAACCTCAATCATTCTACTTTTCTTAAATTTATTTAAGTGAATTTATAATAATTTCGGTTCACTATAATTCAAAACCAGCTAGATATAGTCAAAAGCGCTCTTATCGTGCGGGTTGAAAGGTGACTAACCGTATGTATAAAATCAGAAAATACAGAGGTTACCAAAATGTGAGATTACAAATATACCCGGAGAAAAGAATGATGGTTTTATTATTTTAACTATCATGAAGATAGCTACATAGACGTTCACTTGTATTTTCATTTTTGCAAAAAGTCTGTAGTACATGTGGTGATAGAAGATACAAAAAATATACAGCGTATCTTCGGAAGTTCTTACCAAATGGCAAACTTTTTTATCCTTGATTTCTCAGAAAACTTTAATATTGATAAATGTTTTTGTGTCTCGAGAAAATTATTTTGGCGTATTCAGATTTTGAGTGGTCTATGTAAGGTGAATATAAAAAGTATGACGATAGTAAATCAAATTTTTCTAAAAATATGGAATCTGAGTCAGCCAAATTGGAGGACTTATAAATCTGAAATAAAAAGTAGTTTTTTCCAATGCTAATATTTTCTAAGAAATGTCGATATTCATTTGCGAAAAATTGCAGAAATTCGAGTTTTGTCAGCTGTTGAATTTCCCTGTTACAGATTCTATATTTTTAAAAAAGTTTTGATTTACTATCGTCATGTTTTTGTGCTTTATTTTCACCCGGTTTACCTACACCAAAGAAAATCTGAATACGTCAAAATAATTTTCTCAAGATAGACATACATTTATCAAAATCAAAATTTTCTGAAAAATCAATGATAAAAAGGTTTCCATTTGGTAAGAACTTCCAAAAAAAACGCTGTATATAAGTTATTCCGATAACCTAATCCATAGAATATCAATTGAATCTTTTTATAAAAACGAAAATAATAAACTGAGCCTTTTTTTATAAATTATATTACCAGAACCAAAAAATACAATGTTATTAACTATTTCAAGACAGACATAAAAAGAAAAAGCGGAAATTCGCCAACCAATAAGCCGAAAACAGTAGCGAAAGACTTCAAATTAACTCTAAGAGTTCATCCATATCTCAAATGTGGTTTTTGAAACACAAGAGGTTCAATAAAACACGAAGTCCAAACCACAATATTTTAATATTGTCCGAACAAAGAAGGACAAGTAACTTGCTACTAGTTTCGGTAAAACATTACCATCATCAGGCTATAAAAAGAAAGATAACAGGTACAATCCAGAAAAATAAGATCTTATCGAAGACATGTTAAATCTCATACAGAATACTACTAAGTAATGTGATACAAAGTTCATAGTTAATAAATAAATAAATTAAAAGTTAATAAATTCAAATTGAGAATACAAGATAACTCAAATTACATTTAAATATCAAAAATGATAAAAAGTTTTTGCTTTGAAAAAGATATGAAAATACAAGTAATTGTAAATTATGATATGTT
>CAJUYG010002989.1:0-24976 GCA_910591675.1 Galerucella calmariensis
CGTATGTTATGATAGGTCTCACGATCATATTGTAGATCCTGCACTGTGTACTAGGTTTGCATCCCCAGCTAGTTCCTGTCAGTCTTTTATACACTATGCTCAGTTGAGGATCTGCCCAACATGTTTGTTCCTAAGTAGTTCACTAATTGAGGTTGCTCTTGGGAATTTGGCACCATTGTTTCAGTCCACATCCACTCCTTTGAAAATGATGTTGCGTAGATGGAGAAGCTTTGGCATTCTGGAGAACACCACTAGGTTTGTTTTGGAGAGGTTTACATGGAGTAATACTATCTGATGCCATTCACTGATAAGTTCGAAAATGTTTTCGAGCAGGTCACAGATTGTCCACTCAAATTTGTCTCCTACCCGCTGAAATTTCTTCTTATCTAATTGTGAACTCTTTGGAAACAGAAGTATTCTATTTCCAGCTAATAAGCATTTCGATAAGGGTATCAGTAATAAGGGAGCATATAGTTTTGTAATTGATTTTGGGAATGTTTTTCATAAAACCATTTCAAAATAGAAATCCCTAGCATCGGTAACTTCTAAGTACAAAGGTATATATTCACAGCCAAACGAAAATGAATCAGAAAATCATTTTTTTAAAGACCGACCAAAAAATATACACATTCTGGACAATTTTTCGTCCAGAAAATGATGTTTTGCCGATCAAGACCGGATAATGGACGCCAGGGACCGAAAAAAGCTTTTTTTTAAGACCGACCAGAAAATATACATATTCTGGACAAGTTTTCATCCAGATAATAACGTTTTGCCGATCAAGACCGGAAAATGGACGTCAGGGACCGGAAAAAGCTTTTGCCGGTCCCTGACGTCCATTTTGTTTTCATTTTTCCAATCGCTCTTCCATAATACAATCTACCTTGATTTCGTTACTATGGTTACAACGTTTCGATATATTATTGTCGAGTGATGACAGTTCGTTAATTTTTGATTCAAACTTATCCTTTTATCTGGTTTTAGTTTTATCAATCACTTTGTCATAAAAAGTGAAATGAAGAATTGAATGTATATCGAATTGTCCGTCTTAAGAAAATATTGTACGTCACACACCCGAAAATTAGTGGTTTTCAGGTCTCACCAAGCTTCCAGGACTCGCCTAGCTTGTCTCGACCTGAAAAACACTACTTTTCGGTCTTGTAACGTAAATTACTATTTCGATTTTGCACAGCGGAATATTCATTTTCAAGCTTGAGGTTGAACAAAAGAATTATCAATGAAAAAATGGCCCATCAAACCTGCAGCAAGCGATTGTGAGGCCAGTCTAGTCCTGTTTTCGTTCTATTTCTCCAGAACCAGATTTAATGGAAATCGAGATACTGTTACAAAAAGTGTGTTCGGATATGGGATGGTATTTTTTATCACTTTGCTTATTGATATTTACTGTTGGCGGTTTTAATGTCTAAAAGCACACTGCTGCTGATTAAAGCGAATGCAGGATCTGAAAAATATATCGGAGCACAATTTGTGTTCACCAAACTAACAGTTTTATCGGAAATTGATATACTACTATAATATTACCCTTTTCTAGCTACCACTTCGTCATACTATACTCACCTAAACAGTTTCAACTGAAGATTATCATATAATTGGAAAGTTAATTCACACCGTACTGAACCGACTTATTGCTTGCACTTGCAAGAAAATTATAGGATAGTTCTGATTCCAGTGGCATATCATACTTGAGATGTACAAGATGTTATTTTTATCAACGATGATTCTGTATATTACGTTAACTTGTGAAGCACATCTTCTTTGGAATACAAAAATATATATCATATGATACCTCCAGCTAAGTTGTCAAGTAATGAAACATTTAAAATTGTGGTTATACATTCTGTGAAATTACATCTCACTTCATTTTCAGTTCGCTCTCATTTGTAAACAAACAATAATGTGTCGAAGACAATTCAACCTCAATGATGTATCTTACACTGAGCCGTAACCACACCAACACTCTGATAATTGGAACAGTTGATGGTAAACTGTAAATGTCGTTCGAAGTAATAATAGTAGCAATTCTGTGAGCAAATGTTGAATTCCAACGCATGGTTGGAAATTACACAATTAATCTGTTAACTACACTGAAACACCATTTTGGGGCAGGAACAGTTCCACGGAATAAGTTTCAATGTAATGTCAGAAGAAGTAGGCAACGCCGAAAAAAGAGAAAATCTGGCCATTGGAAAGATCTAGTAGTCCCCAGACGATCAAATATACTTATGGGTAACTACAGCTGGTGAGATAAAATGATTGCCTAAGTCAAAGTAAAGCTCCACTAAGATTCTTGACAGGGATCCCAACTTGACGTTGTTGCCTGGATTGGCAATTTAAAAAGCTCAAAAAAGTGGACTGAGAAAAACGCAGATTATTTGGCATGGAAGAAAAAACCACCATCTACTTACTCAGATTCCTAGGACTCAACACCTAGGAGACTACTGGATGAAAGAAGGACACTTACCTAAATTGAAGCCTGCAGATATCCAACATTTTTTCGAAAAATAGGTCTTAAGGAGCTACTATAGTCTCTGAGGCTTTCCTCAGGAAATGATTAAAAGTGAGGAGGCATATCAGATCACTTATGTCTCAGTGGATGTCACTCCAATATACAACTCCATTCTACTATTTTGGATGCATAATAAACCTCAAAATATCAACTGAAATCTCAATTAGAACCATACCAAAGTCAAATGGGTCTGGCATATCTACAAAATATTCAACACCTACCATTCTGGTTCGCAATTAGAAGGGACAACATAACTTTTTGATCGGTTTCTTCCTATTTGCGCCTCATCAGTACAAGGTATGTGGTCTTCGTCCGCAAGTTATGCTGTCCCTTCCAATTGCAATCCAGAATGGTTGGTGTTAAATGTCTTGTAGATATGCCAACCCCGTTCGAATTTAAAGTGTAATTCAAAATCCGTCAGCGCCTATAGCCTGGAAAGTAGTTGTTGCTTCTTACTTGAAGTATCTTTGAGAAATATTTTTCAAAACTTCATGAAGCGTTAAAATAATTATCATCTTATCTTCCTGCTAGTACATGTGCTATTTTTATTCTTTCCGCTAATGAATAGTCATCTATGCCGATCAGCCCTTCAAGAATATTCCTATATAAAAACTAATCAATTAACGAGACCCATCTATAGTGGAGCTTCGTCAGTTTAATATCGCAAATCCAGGTATATATGAAGGTAATATCCATGCAAAGTGGAAATATAAAATATCGGTATACTTTCAATGAGTAAGTGAGCTTGAAATCAATTATCATCGTACAGAGAAGCGGCAATATCATTTGATGTTAAGTGTAGTGTAAAGTAACTAGTCATGCGGAGCATTGTAAAGTTGCCAGGTACATACCTACCACACCTTCAAAACATGTACTTTTTCATACCATAACCATTTGCATTTCCTATAATTTTTTATCTTGAATCTTATAGGAACAGGATGAACAATTCTATATAGCGAAGCCACGTTTCTGTTTGATTCAGTTTATCATAACTGTTCATGTTTGTCGTCTGACATTGAAAATATAATCTGATCAATTTTCAAAGCTATCTACTGATCAAAACACGTGATCATAATTTTCAGAAGAAGAGGATGGATATTTTATATTTCATTCACTGGATGTCAAACTATGAAAAAAACTTACTTTGTTTTCGCAGTTTGAAATTTCAGGAAAGGTGGGGAGAGTGTGATTAAATAGCTTGAAATAATATGTATAGTGGGTATGAAGATACTATCTGGCAGATAACGCATGAGTCATGTCGGCTAAACGAATCAGGGTTGGGGATCTCTGAAGGTGCGAGAATGCTGCCACATAGGGAGTCCCGTCAGTACTAAAATTCCTAATTTAGTGAGAACTGTAACGCTGTTAGTGGTAGTTGCCGATTCTTCCACATATATGAGCGCTGACATCCTAACGTGTTATCTATGATCCTAACCTAACAACTGCCTGACGTGTATCGTGAGTTTTTTCAGTTTTCGTTTTTAAAAACTATTTTGCCTATTTATGTGTGTGCTGAGAATTCGTAGTTGGTTTTTTAAAAACCAACCAAAAACCGTTTTTATTGCTTATAGTGGGACTTTTATGTTAAGAGACAATGTCGAGAATATGTTTTGTGAAAGATTGTAATGTGAAGTGTACCCGGTAAGCTCTATCTTTATAAAAACATGTTTTAAATGAAAAGTGACAGAAATAGTTATTTTTTATACAGCTTTGAACTTCCCAGCATTGTTGTTGAATTCCTAACATTTATTTCTCTTCATGTTTGTCATTGGAATATGTAAAAAAAACGTTTCATTTATTGTATTCTTTTTTTATTCAATAAAATATATAAACTTGATGATTATTGCTTTATTTTCTCACTTCAAGCATTGTATGGTCCCTTTTTTGACATTTCATTTAATCTTACTTGACTTTTTGATTATTACTATTGTAATATTAATCTTATGTTGAGTAACTTTTAAATGAAATATCAAAAAATGGACCATAAATGTCATTTTGTAATAAAAGTAAAATTACAGTAATTTTGAATACACCGCCAAACACTGTAAAATTACAGGTATCTTCTTTTTTGACTGTTAGCGAAGCTCACAACCATCTGATTTGTGTTAGAGGTAAGTACTGACGGGACTCTCAAGGTGGCGCCACTTGTACAAATAGAGGGCACCACGGGTCAGTTTCCCATCTATAACCAAGTCAGTTTCACTTTTTTCTAACCTATGTTAGCAGCACTGCCAATCATACTTTCAAGAGTGGAAGTCATTGTAGTGACAGCTGGACTTGAAATTTATGAAAGTGTATTTTATCCAGTTAAAAGTAAGTTGGATATGAATGTAAGTTGTCTAAAATATTTGGATTAGTCCAGATTATAAATCATAATGATTACACATGACAAATTTAACCTTACACTTTTATTAAGTCCTGGACTTATCCCATAATCGTGTGTGAGGTAAGTATAACCAGAAATTTGAAAATTGTTGGGGCAAATATGGACTAATATTAATTATGCATTTATTGTTTTAAAGAATGGTGAGGTGAGTTACTCAGTACACAAAAGATGATTTGGTTACTGCCATTGATGGGATGAAAACTAAACAAATCAAATATGCCATGGGAGTGTCTAGTGCAACAACTTGTTGTAGCCCAATTATGGGTTCCATAGTATACAGCAATAGAAGAAAATGGTATAACAAATGCACTAGCACGAAGAGGGGCTAAAACACTTTTATATGTACCGGAACCTTTATGCGATATAACAAGAAATAGGTGAATCGGAGAAAATCAAGAGATCAAACTATTAGAAAGATCTAGTAGAGCTAGAAGCTACGATCAAGTGACTACCTACACCAGTTTAACAAATTTCCTAACAGGATATTGCCCCCTAAATGGATTCCTTGGAAAAGACACACCATTGGGAAAGCAGAAATGTAATTTTTGTGCAACGGAAGAAGAAACTATGCGGGATGCATGACACAACACTCGGGAGACTAATAGATAGAATAAACATCTTCATGGCCTCGAAATGAGCGAGGATTTGTTCGTCTCAATATTGCAGGCTGCATGAGAAGCATCCAGCGACAGCAGTAGAGGGCTTATTTAGAACTTTCCCACTACACTTCTTGATAATGGCGATGTTACACCAAAAACAGTCCATGAGCTGCAATACTCCGATCATGGGATCAACTTCCAAAAAGAAGAAAAGAAAAACACCAGTTTCTGAGACTTCTCACGGAAACTGAGTAGAAGTAGGTCTTAGTGAATGATCACCCTATGACCATATAAATTAAATTGTAGAAAATATAGCATCCCCCAATTCGTTAACAGCAAAATAAGTGATTACTGAATGTAGAATTCTCTTAACAAAATGAATGGTATGATGTTTCCACTCGTATAGAGAAAAATTTTATAGATAACGAAATATTTCATCATTTTATGGAGTAAAACTTCCCTACCCATTGTATATTTTAAAATCAATCAATTCAGTTATAGTAACACATTAATTCGTCAAGCAGAAAAAAAGCAGTGATGTTCATTATTGTTTTATTGTATGCTTTGGAAATAAATTTTCCAAAAGTCAGTAATACTGCTTCGATCGCAAATGCTATGATGTTATATGAATAAGTGAAAGTTTTAATAATAAATGACATTATATATCCTGTCATGTGATATATTCCAAGAAATATTGATTTCTATGAATGGTAGATGACATATAAAATGGTGTATTACAAACGACCAAGGCAATTTCACCTATTATTCGCTCCAATGTGATACAGAACTGATAATAACAGCAAAAAATAAAAGCTAGGAACTTGAAATATGGGATGACTGTTTTCTTAGCAATAACTCCGAAACAAGCTACCAAAATGTTTCAAACAAGGGTTTCATTCATTTATTCATACGTTTGAGTTATTCACAACAGTCCAGGTACTTGAACTGAATATTTGTACTATTTTCCATGTTATCTACTTCCATTTCAGAAGCTTCCGTCCTTGTAAGTTCTTATAGAAGCAGACTATGAAAATATACTCCTTCATAGGGTTCACTTTTTCTGCACAGAGTTTCACTAACTGTGCTTCCTCAAGGTGCAGTGTCTAGTCACCAGGCTGATGACTGTCTTCAGATGTATCTCAGCCAGTTTCAACAACCTTGAAAGGAAGTTCCTGGTCTAGCATATTCAGTAAACTCTTTGCATCTGCCTCCATTTTTTGTTGGTGTTTCCTATCTAATCAGTTCCCGATGTCTTCTACTATGTCATCCTTTGTGATTCTACAAAAAGGTTTCGCACCTATAAAGTCTAGTCAAAAACACCCGTCAGCTAACTAGTCTGCGACTCCATCTCTCTTTCTAAGTCCACTTATACCAGCCCCAGTGCCATGGTTTGTTTTCGAACCATCGGCAAACCAGATAATTTCTCCAAAATTACCTGGATGCATCACCTGTTCCCTGGATGGGATGATAATATTCACTCGCTCAGAAGAAAAATAATAATTTAATTCATCCTACCATATTATAAGATAATTCTGAATTTATAGTCACAAGTTACAGTACCACTTACACAAACATTGAAGTTTATACTACTGGGCTCATTTTAGTCAATGAGATGATTCAGAATCCAAGATCCCAGTCTACTGGAAAATGGAAAAAGGTTATATGGAGCTTAGAGAAGTTTTATTCGACATGGTGAAAAATACAAAAACCATACCTGGAACTATAGCGCATCGAAACAGTGTAAAAATTGGTATTATTGTAGAGAATGCTCACTACTGCCATTTAACTAGTCTATTGTAGCTGAATCAATTGTTGTGAATAATAAATGACTATCGACAGAACGAATTAATATACAGGCTGCTTCTTCTATTCATGGCAACATTACCATATTATATTCTAAGCCCTAATGGATGTCTATTAAATGAACAAAAAGGTAACTTTATAAATTTATAAAAATCCGCAGGGACTCAAGTTGGAAATGCTCATTTTGATTATCACGTATGGAGTTTTTTGATCGAATATCAAAAAATGAAAATGAAAATTTTATTTGATCAACTATCTAACCAGTACCTGGGTGAGGACAACTTCTTTTCAATACAGATCTGTCTTTTCTGTCATTTTCGAAAAATCGAAATTCAGCAATAAACCATACTTCGGATCAATATTTTATCTCGAACAACAGAAATAAAAACAATTGAATATGTTGGGTTGAATGAATGTAACTAATTTTTTTATGTTTCAACATATTTTTTTGGTAAATTGTATGTTTGAAAACCTGAAGACAGCGTTTTTAGTTTAACCGGTTTTTAATTCGATTGTGAATATTATGATTTCCATAATAGGTAACTTTTTGTACATTCAATAGTTTTCTAGCTATAACGTTCCAGAATACAGAAATGTTACCATTTCGATGAAATAATAGCCTGCCACGAAATCAACCACAATACATAACGACTTTTATCTCATTTCGCTCAAATTATCACTCAAAAACAATAGGTCGATTTTGTGAGGTTGCTTTTGGCCTATTTTACTGCGACCTTTTCTGATCTCTTGTGGTCCAACAATGGGTAGAATTTAAATCGATCTGTTCATAAGCACATCAATAATACGGTGAGGCGTTGCCTCGTCCGAGGAGGAAAAGCTTTATAACATAATAATATATGTTGAAATTTTGCATTTTAGGTTTGTAATTTAGATATGGTCGAATTTTTCTCAGAGTACCTATAATAAAATTGAGTTTTGAATTTCATTTTTATTTTACTTTTTCAAGGTAACATGATTTCGTTCTAGAATTCACCTTTTGTTCCGAAAAACAATCATATCAATTTGGTAGTTTTGATAAATTGCTAATTGTAAAATGTTTGAAATAAGTAAAGAACGTTAAAAGTACCTTTCTCAGTTTGTTTCCATACCATCGCACATTGAGAGACAAACGTAGCTATGTAAATACCGGAGTGATATTATTTTTTGGCAAATGAAGTATCATTTTCAGTGTTCCGTACACAGATCCCTTTTCCTAAGAATTCGCTGCCCGTCCGTCTGTCACCAACCTGTATCTTATGAACCTTTAGAGTTAAACTGTTGAAATTTTTATAGATGATGTATTTTTGTTGCCGCTATAGCAACAAAATACTCAAAAAAATTGGAGAACGAGTCGCGGGACACACTGTTAAGAACTTCAGTTCCCTTTAAGCAGTAATAAAATTTTTTGAATCAATAAATAAATACACATATTGATATAAGAATTTATTTCACTTTGGATTAAACTTCATTTAACAAAAATATACAGTAGTATTAATTATAAAAATCTTATCATTGAGTTGATTTGCGCAAAGTACATATTAAGTATTCTATCAACTGTAATTAATAATATAATGTATGCTGACAATCAACATTTTGCCCCGTCTAGCTCTGAGACTGAAGAGAGTGCACGAGAGCCCACGCGCTCAAGGCACATAACGTAACAACGTACTCTAACGGTCAGATCTTTTGCATCGCGACCTCCCTCGCTCCAAGTAACGTAACGGTCGGACCAACCTAACATAAAGAACTAAAGTTCTAACAGAATAAAATGAATATTAGTCAATCACGTTTTGGAACTTTAGTTCTTCACGTCAGGTTAGGTTTAAGCGACCGGGGGTCGCGACACAAAAATCTGACCATTGCGTTACGTTATGTTACGTTACTTCGTTATGTGCCTTACTTGCGTGCGTGTGCTCTCTCCTGAGTCTCTCTCTCTTTTACGAAGCAGCGATTCATATGCTTCGGCCGGGAATCTAACCCGGGCCGCCCGAGTTGAAGGCGAGCATTCTACCACTGAACCACCGATGCTACATTGAAATTCTATGCAAAGCTGGTATTAGCAGTGCTGTTGATCCACTTGAATTTTTTCGGATACATTTTTACTATCATTTCCATAGTTTTTTTTGCGCGATTGTTCTTTTTTGTTTATTTACTGCATCGGTTGTCAGGACGGTAGGTTGTGTTCACTGGTTTCTAAGTTTAACACGTTGGTAAGTGATTTACTTACCGTTTAGCCGTCGGAAAGTCATAAATAGCATACAAACAATTTCACCAAAATGCAAAATATATTTTAAACTGATCGAGAAGTATGAATGTCACTTTTGACATTTCGTTCATTTCGAAGAAATTTAAATTATTTTATTCGGAGTTTATTTCAATACGATCGCGCAAAAAATGGTATAAGCATCTTGAACGTTAAGGGTAATTACAACGTTTGCATGTAGATTTCTCTAGTAAAATTGGACAAAATTATATGAGGATTAAGGGGTCTAGCACATTTACTTCTGGAAATACAGGGTGTTGAAATTTTGGAAACTTGAATGTTTTAATTCGATAACTTTAAAATGGATGGATAAATTGATTTGACATTTGGCAGGTTGTTTTTTAATGTAAAAGGGCATATTTTGATAGAAATGGTAGTTTGTGCAACTAGTGTGGATATGATGGCCATATCGCACGAGGACGAGGTTTGAAAACGACGCCGTAGGCGGAGTGCTCAATCCACACGAGTCGAACAGCAAATTTTTTCTACGACCCACTTAAGAAAAATCTAGAAGATGAAAACTTCTATAAACTGTAATATAACTTCAAATGAAAAATTTAACAATTCAATTTTATGTTTCCACTAATTTTTGTGTGGTAAACGTACAGTTCTTGAATGTCCAATTTGTATAAGGCTACGGTTTCCCTTTTCAAATATACGATGCTGTTATAAGTAGATGTTGCCAGTCGGACTCCCTCATGAAGGGTACCGTACCATTATCTATAATAATGAATATTCTGCTAAATATTTCAAAGGTCTACCTGTTGTCGTCATTAACATCAAGCGTAATGATCATTTAAAAATGAGATTAACAATAAAAAAATCTTCTTCACGGTTAATCGAACCCGGGTCTACCGCGTTGAAGTCTGATTTGCTTACTACTCGACCACCGAGGAATATGCTAATTGTTTATCTATAACGTCAGATGTATAACATAATTTTCGCTTAAAAGGAACTAAAGTTTCTATCGTGTGTACTGCGACATGTTCTACCTTTTTTTGCTTCCTTAAATTCGATATTAATCCAGTAACAATCAGCTGACGCCGTTGCTTTGTTGGTAAAAGAAATGTTACATCACATAACGCTCCTAGTAGTTATCTACAGTAAATCAATTGCAGATAGTTTTATATCTCAGATCATGGAATATCGCTACATGACCGACGCTACTAGGTACCTATTATATCTTAGTTAGGTACTTGTTTATACAATATATCAATTTTTATCATGTATTAAACTCTTGTCAATGGAAAGCTTGTAATATGTGAAGCAATGTTATATTTTTGTTTTGTTATTACTGATTGTGTTTGATAATTAATGTAAAATAATGCACTGCTAACATTGAAGTCCTTTTTCCCATTCGATAAATATTCCAGGCTAATCACCATAAAAATGAGCGCGACAAAAGAACTTTCCATCATCCATTCAACTTAGACAAAGAGAATTTTCTCTATTATGAGAGACTAACAGATTTGACATAATTCTCCTTACATAATCAAGTTGCCTTTTCCAGTGAAAGGAAGAAAAGCAAGCATACAGATTTTACTTTTCATCAACAATGCTAGTGTTTTCAAAGAGATTGGAATTGAACGTTTGGTGCTTTACAGTTGATATATTTACTCGCGTGAACAGTTGACTAAATTAATCCGTCAAGTTGGTTTCAGCAACAATTATTTCAACTGCCGATAAGCGATGTTGGACTTTCACTAGAAATTACCACGGTATTAGTATAAAAATAAAGACGTTTCCATTGGATAAATTCATTTCATCAAAACAAAGTTAATGGAAATATAAATTGCATACTAAGATATATTCTATCAAAAACAATTCGAAGCAATACAAAAATAGAGAACATTTTGAAATAGCGAAAATAGGTGAATGTACTTATGATGCAATATTCTCTGTCCTCAATGAAATATTATATCTCTCTGAATAAACTTTTTCGGCTACGGTTTTTTGTAAGGCCTTCAATTCTTTCAATTATGGAAATTTTTTAAATAAGCTACCTCATTATGACATCCGTGGTGAAACTTGAATTTTGCGTTCAGCCTTTCGGCTTACATATTTATCTATGAACGGATATTTGTTAAGCTTGATAAATTCATATATTGTTCCTCCTATTATCTGGACAGATATACTTGTAAGCTTCAATTTTTTTGTATAGGTACTTATACCGGTATATCTTTATAGCACGGTCCCTAGGAGTACAGCGGTCCCTTGGAGTACAAAGGTCCTAGGAGGTCCCTAGAAGGTTCCTAGGAGTACTACATTTATATGGGTACTGCCTCTAGTTTCGAGAGATTAAGTTCCGGAAGTTGAAACAGGGAAAAGTGAAGCATTTCGTGGGACAAACCAAGTTCCCGTGCAAATAGTCAAGGAGAAAAATTCTCCAAGTTCCGGTGCCTTCACATACACTCCAGTATGTAGCAACCGTTCATTGAGAGGATAGGTTAGAATTTTCCGGTCTCATGGCTTAGAAGAAATCCAACCAGAAATGTATTGTTAGATGGTCGAGTGAACTGGGATACCATAAGTAACGTACATTGTTAGGCTTCACCTACATACCTATTATTAGTTCAAAATCTTCGCTTTTTTATATACTCACCCATTCATCGCACTTTTATTGTATATCTCTTGATAGTGATTATATATCTACATTTTTTTTACTTAGATAGTTTTATTTACTACACAGAAACTAAATATTTCGAAATAACAGTTTGAAACTCAGCTGACCATCAAATTCGATTTTGTTTCTAATTTTCTTTTGGGAAAAAAAATTATTGCCCCCCTCAAAACTTCTCCTTTTCTCTAGTCTCATTGAAATATTTTTTTTTCTTTCCTTAAGATTGATAAGGTAGCAAAGCCCTGCGTACTGGCTTACTTTGCCACATTTTCTCGTTTCATTCGCGCCCAACGTTTATTGAAACATCATTTTTCGTTTAAGTGGTATTCCATTAAAATGGTTTGTATCTCACCTTGATTCTGATGAACAACTGGTACAAACAAATGGTGAGGTTTCGAAAAATTGCTAGCAGTGGTGTACCCCAGGGCCAGCCCCAGGGTTAAGGTGCAATTATTTCTCTTGTATTAATCAACTTTATCACAGACTGAGTAATTCAATTCACTAATTCACTTCATTTGCTAATGACACTGGAGTAGTTCTGATAATATACAAGCTTCACATTCTACTATAGGCAAAGATCTCATTATTATTGACTTCCGGTCAGAATAGTGTCTTCCTTTTGAATTTTGCTATTTACTTTTGACAATATTTCTTCATAAGTTTTTGAGCTCATTCGTGTGGAGTTTTCGGAGCTTATAGGGTCTACCAACAAAAGTTCATTGAAAACTGAATTCAAAATACCACGTTCCCTTTGTCGTAAAAACCAGTTTCTACACCAAAACTTCCTATTTACTTGTTTCATTTTGTCATTTTGCAGTTGTAATAATAACAAAAGACTTAAACTTCTTTCTCTTATTTTTTTGGAATCAAACCACAATAATGTTTCAATATTTTTTATTTCGACGTTTCGATAGCGTTTCAGCTACCGTTGTCAGGATTAAATAACTTCTGGTCCCTATTTGACAACTAGACAATCAATAATATTTTAAAGTTGCAAGTGCAGCAGATTATGCGTTTCTCAAAGGCATTTCAAGCATGTCCACACCCAAATCTGACCTGACCTAAAGCAAACAACTCAAAATTTGTGAAAACAAAATCATAACCATACATTTCCTATTTCTATTGACATGGATGACAGTTGACGTTTTCCAAGTCGAATCGAGAATCGGACAAATGTAAACGATAATATTTAGAAAGGTCCAAGTTCGACTCTGGTGTGAAATCAGATGTTTTATCAAATGAAAAATCCTATGGTCTGTCTAAAGGCACCTATACTTAACTATATTTCCTAGTTTTTTCATTGTTGCCAAGCTCTTATATTGTTCCTTTCTGTTTGTCATTAAAATACATGGGAAAAACTATTATTGTATCGTGTTGTTTTCGATAATGGATGAAAATACATTAATCCTGTTAAATGTTGTTCAAATTTTCCCTCTTCAAGCATTATGTGATCCATTCTTTGACTTTCCATCCAATGTAACTTGACTGTGTGACTGTTATTATTGTAATATCACAAATGTTAAGTTACTTTAAATGAAATATAAAAAAATGGACCATACGACATTTTGCAATAAAAGTAAAATTGCAGTTACTTTTAATATGGCGCCAAAACCTGTGAAATTACGGAAATCTTCTTTTTCATCTGTTAGCCAAGATCATAACCTGTACTGGTACACTGTCACTAATACTAATAGTTATAGTTTTGGCCACTCGCCAATGTCCAGTCAGTCGTTCACGTACACATGAATAGTTGTTGTTGAACCACTGTGTGCATTGTTATATATTATATTATATTTTTATCATTGTGTAATCATATCAATATCATAATAGTTCATTCAACAAAATATGAATCCATTTATTTATAACAACGGTGGTTAAATCCTAATTCGCCGGTGAAATTCATGTTTTGTAATAACAGTGAAACAAAACAAAACAACTATTTATTTGTCTGTTGGACAAAATGAAAAACGCAATTCAACGCGATTTCTGAAAACGAGTAGATGCTGCGATGCTCCTATCAGGTTACGGTAACGAAGTTTGTTCTTGGTTAAGATGACCTGAACAATGAACAAAGTAAAATCCCGATTTTGCTGTGGACATGACGCTCATATCGGGTAGTTGTGAGAAAAAAGCGAAAGAGTGGTTCAATTGTGTTAAAGCCTGACTGAACTTGGACAAATTTCATGGTAAATTTTGGTAAATAAATGATGAAGAATGTTCAACATATGTGCATTATGCTAAGCTTAAGCTACAAAAAATCAAGTTGTTGAAAATAGCTTCTACTCTATTGCAAATTTGTCATTTTTCCGTTCCGTTCCGTTCCGCATCCAGTGTATAGCAATAAAAATTATTTCAAATGTGGTCAATAGGGCCACCCTAGATTTTTATGAAGCATCAAACCCTCAAGCGTGAACGAAATGATTCTGCACCGTCAACAAGAAATGAATGTTACTTTTGTCATAAACCAGGTAATAACATAGATAATCACATATTTCACTAGGAGAAAATGTACGAAGACAATTAACATGTTTGAGTTTGCAGACGCCCGAAAACATGGTACACATTTGAAATCGTATTCTTCTAACACCAATGAAAAAATCCATAACGTTAAACTGGACACAGGTGCAGTAACCTATTTTTAAATATGCGTTAAATCAATCAACTGTGAAATTTCACGAACCTATGCTTGCAGATAACGAAGGTAATAATTCATTCAACAAATTTCAAGATGTAGAACAAGCAGTAACATAGTCTTGTCTCGCACAGGAGAATTCGAAGTTCGCTGGACATCCGATGAAGAAATCAAATTAAGATCTCACCGATTTTCATAAGCTGGAATCGTTCCTAGTTCTTAAAATCATTCAACTCATATTTTTTTACTTACTTCATTTCAATTTCGTTACTCAATATTTCTCATTTTTTTCGTCCATCCAGTACCCCATAACAACAAGGCTTTTTCCTCGATCATAATCCTCCCAAAAACATAACTCGACTCGGGACCACGTATGCTTCACCTTTCCCAAAGGATTTCGAGCCTAAATACACAATTGCGTGGTTTATAGTGCTGCCTTGTATTTTAGAATGGTAGAAGCACATTACAAGTTTTTTTCCCAGCCGTCACATGATAGAAATTTGCAGTAAACTGTGGGAAGAATGAGGTGTCCAAAGTTGATCCGAAGTGACGTTACCCCTGTTTGGTACTTTGCGTTCGACGAATCTAAGGCCAAACAATTTTAGTAATGTAGCAGGTAGCGCAGTGATCGCATAAAACAAATATGAAACCCATCGTGGCCATTTTGAACTTGGTTTATCTATAAAGTACTGTATTCTACTGGTCAAACCTTTCCATTTGATGTCCATATTAATGAGATGAAAATGTTATCTGAATTTCAGCCATCTTAGATCTATAATTATTTTAAGCCTAGATAATTGTATTGTTATGAGAGCTGGGGGTGTATAGCAGAATTAATCGAGATAATACCATGATCGCATACAACAAAAATATAATCCATCATTTCATGACAGCGGTCATATTGAATTTGGTTTTTCTATAACAATAAAATTTCAATTACTAAATAGCAGCCAGGTCGAAGCTGAGTGGAACCGTTTGATTGAAAACTTGTCAATGGTCTCACAGCAATACAATTGTTGAGAGAAAGAAACCTCCTCATTTTTTGGAAGTGATAATTTTTGCTGTATAAGATTCAATTGAGTCTACTTTTATTTATTATTATAAGCCAAGTACCCAAGTAACACAATAAGCATCGAAGTAGATTTAAAATCGACTTTTGAGTCACTCTTGAAGCCAATAGGCAATTGAAACCGTCCACTAAAGCTTCTACATGTAGCATTCATTACATAATCGCTGCCTAAAGGGAGCGCGCGGTTTGGCCATAAAGTTGATTTGATAGCGTATTAGCAATTCAACCTTTACCCCCTAAATTGGCACCAAAGGAGCATTTTATTAGATTTGATTGCCAACATTGGCTGTCAAAGCGATATAAAGAAGCAGTGGTTTAGTCCAGATATGGCTTTCAATGCTTTGAATGATCATGCGCAGTTGAACATTTCTCGTGAGAATGTAATGAAGTTTTGTTTTGGATAAATATTAGATTGATATTGGAAATTTATGCCAACAGTTATGTAGGTGTTCACAAAAACAAACATCGTCAGCTGTTATGGGAAATCTTTCCTTCAATATATATTATGCCAAGTATTATTGTTTTTGTGAACCATTAGAAATCTCTGCAAACCTCAATTTTCTGTAAAATGTGAGTGAAATACTTCCTGAAAACAGAGGAGCCAGTGATAACTGTGAGCAAAATATACTTTATAAATTAAATTATTTCATTATGAATTACTGTATTGTCATATTCAATTTTGATACCTATCAATTAATTATATACATCCAATTGAAATTAAAGTTTTTTATAGTATTTTCAGTTGGATTGATTGATAATATTATATGTGATGGATTAAATTGATTTATCTTTCCCAGATTTTCTGAAATTTGTATCCCAGTTTAAAATCCAATGATATTCAGAACCATATTATTTGCATATTCTATACTTATATAAAAATAGTATCATATACCTATCAATATATAGATAAAAAAACTATGGCAACATTGCTCATTATCGTGAGCAAACGGTTCGGCCAACGGTCTTTATTGTATTTAATAAGCAATATGCCAATACGAAGCTTTATGAAATTAAAAGCTAGATAGCTGTTTGTATTGCTTTGTGAAAGCTTTCAAAATTATAAAGTTGGAGAAAAAGAAGATTATTGTGAGGTTGTGGTTTAAGTAATAGATTGTTTTATAGGTCCTATTTTATAATTATTTCCTAATAAAAAATGAACACCTCTAAATTTATTGAGACCTTGGAAAGTGGAGATGAAATTTTGTGTGTTGTTCCTGAGGCATGGGATGGGAACAACAAATTTTCCACCAAGACGTAGTGGTATTAGCCTGTAAAGGAAGAGTCCCACGACGAGGCCAATAAAGAGACGTGGTCCAAGAGCCAGGAAGGTGATCTTTTGTGTCTATCGTTATTTCGTTGTAACTTTTAGCTGCGTTACTACTTTTATGTACATGCCTGTAATACGCACCTATTCCTCTAAATTTCCGTAGTTTTGTAATTTTTCATTCATTTTTATTCCAATATTTTTTTCCGTGATCTATAATGATTTCTGAAATATCATGGAACCTTCAACTGAATTGAGATTTACAATCACATTAAGGCTAGCAATACTGTGGTTTTTTGGAATTAATTTCCATTTAAAATCCAAATTAATTCCAATATAAAACTTTATAGTATTGCTTATAAATGGCACTAATTCAAGTACTCAAAGGCATTTTATGACCACACTAAATTCCGATTTGGCTATTCATTATTTTGGCATTTTTTAAAGTCATTATTTCTATTTCTTGGCTACTTTTCATGACTTACTAGCAATAATTGCTACTTAGTTGCAATATTTAGTCTTAAACAAGATAAGACGTCTTTTAAGGAAGGCTGAAATTATTCTATTAAATGATGCTCAGAATATGCTGAACTTCATCATTTTTTCTGAATTATATGCTTCGATCTAGCATTATTTGCTTGGTAAATGAAATGTGTTACTTAGTTTGGGTAGTTATCTGCGTAGGTTTAGTAGCATTTCTCCTGACTTTACAAGAATGCTTTCTCTTGTTAAATGCTACTGCTGTTAATCGTGATACTAGGCGGTGGATCAAATCAAGTTTTGTTGATGCTTTTTTCTGTGCTGATGTGTACAATATTGCTCCATAATCTCCATAATCTGAGAGACAAGATTTCTCAATTGGCTTGTCACTACTATTTCTTTCGTATATATCTGCAAGAGAATTTGCTATTTCTAAAGGTTGGCTTTAGATATTATTGTCGTGAACTAGGTGATTAATACTATAGTTGTTGCTTGAGCCACCTTTCATTCTTCTAATTTTTCTATCAAACTATCAATAGAAGAAATATACTCCATCCACGAGTCCTTCTTGACTTTTTTTTATGGTCCATCTAACTTTATCACGTAGTTCTCTGAATTTTTGGAGGTTTTCATTTGTTTTATTTTTTTCTAGTGATTGGAGGCATTGTGACTAGCTTTAATAGCTTTATCACAGTTTTGGAAAGAAGAGGGGTCGAACCCATCCATCCACCCTGGGGGAGGCAACCATCATAGCGGAGGTGGAAAGCGGTTGTCCTCAAGGAGGCGTCTTATTGCCCCTTTTGTGGGCGATTCTAGTAGACACGCTTCTAGTAAGGCTTTCAGATGAAGGTATTCAGTGCCTGGGGTATGCGGACGATATTGCTATCGTCATAAGAGGACGGTTTCCAGACACAATATCAGAGCGCATCCAAAGGGCGCTTGATATAGTGAGTGGTTGGTGTAGGGAGGAAAAACTGGCAGTGAACCCCCACACTGGTACCGTTTACAAAAAAGAGAGAAATGGAAGGTCTACAAAAGCCGCAAATTAACGGAGTGGAAATTCCATTTGCGAAAGAAGTTAAATACCTAGGGGTGATATTTGACCAAAAGCTCACATGGAACTCCCACATTGAAAAAACCACACACAAGGCCAGAATCGCCCTTGGAAGGTGCAGACAAATGTGTGGAAAGAATTGGGGATTAAATCCCAACATGACCAAATGGTTATATATACAGGTTGTGAGGCCAATGATAACCTACGGATCAGTTGTCTGGTGGCCCAGGACACTTCAGATTGGAGCGCAGAGGCAGCTAAGTGGTATTCAAAGGCAGGCCTGCTTAAGTATCATGGGGGCCATGAAAACGACTCCGACTGCGGCCCTGGAGGTAATAGTAAACCTACCACCACTTCACCACTATATATCCTCATTCAAGGAAATGCAAGATCTGTTAGTCACAAATTATTACAGGGACCTTCTCCGATAAGCCAAGAACACGGTAATGTCTACAAAGAGCTATATAAAGAAATAAAGGCAGATCCAATACTGGGAATGCCAACGGATCAGATTGCCCCACAATAAAGTTACGACTATACAACAGAGAGAAAGGACTGGGAAGCAGGGCCTCCTATAACAGCGAATCTCAACTGGTACACTGATGACTCGAAAACAGACTCCGGAGTAGGAGCCGGAATATATGGGGTACAAGAAAAGATCACGATATCTTCAAGCCTTCATGCTGTGCAGAAAAGTTGATGAGACAGGAGGTCGATAACCAAATGATCTTCATCTACTCCGAGAGCCAAGCGGCACTTAAGGCGATACGCTCATATAAGATAACATCAAATCTGGTGTAAGAGTGTCGGAAAGCCCTAAACAGACTAGGAAGTCATAATAGAGTAACCCTAGCCTGGGTACCAGGCAACCAAGGAATAAGAGGCAATAAAAAGGCTGATGAATTAGCCAAGCAGGGAGCAACGGAGGTCATGATAGGTCCAGAAATTTCCTGTGGAATTGCAAAATGCCTAAGTAGAGAGAGCATCCACAAATGAATGAACAACCAGGCGTTGCGCTGGTGGTATGAAACCCCAGTACAAAGACACGCAAAATTATTCCTTGAAAGCCCTTCGACAAAACTGTCAGACGACCTACTATGTCAAAGTCGCGAAACGACGAGGATGATGGTGGGAATGCTGACCGGACATTGTAGGCTGAGGAAACATATGCACACAATTGGCCTTGCAGATGACAGCCTATGCAGGTTCTGCCAGGAAGAAGACGAAACCGCGGAGCACATACTCTGTGAGTGCGAAGGCCTAGCAAGGGTGCGGTTTCACTTACTCGGAGAAGAAAAACCGAGGGTAGAGAGCTACTCAAAGGAGTCGGTATCCAGGCTATTAGGTCTAATAAAAAGAATAAAGCTAGATATTGTGCTCTAAATATAGGGAGGACCTCAGTACTGTTGTTGTTCATTTAGTTGTTCCTACTGCAATATTAGCAGCGGTAATTATCAATCCTGTAAATAACTTCACTATTCTATCAATTGAGTCTTTTTTATAATCACTGATATGCTCTTCTATATAAGTAGAAAGAAGTTCCCAGCTCGCGTGGTTTATCTATCATGGAATTGAATTGTTGTGTTCAGTATGCTGTTCATATTACATATTATTATGAAATAGATATTGTGTTGTTGAGTAATTAATCAATTAATTATTTGAAGACATCCCATGAGATGAGGGGTCACTCTCTGTATCAGAGTAATCTGGCTGTAGGTTATTATATATTGCAACTGAGTGTTTGGTCAATATCTTCGTCTTTCCACTTTTGATACTTTTGTGTTCGTCAGCTTGTTTTGAAGTTTTAGGTGCAGGTTCATGAAGTGATTTGGGGGTCACTGTGATTGTTGAGCATTGCATATATGAATGTATAGGTGATGCAGTTGAACAAAGAGAAGCACAAGATGGAATTCCGGAAAATTATTTGAAAAACAATTAAATTCTGTCGGTAGACTATCATAAATGCACCTCGAGAATCATATTATCTATTCACGGATTTCAGAAAATTGGATAAGGTGTCGCATTTACCCAACAAAATTCAAAATTTTCATCTCGATATCTTAAAAAGAGATTTGAATGATTCTACAAAGACTAAAACAATAACAAGCTGTAAGCTGCATGATACGTGGCTGAGGAAAATAAAGTACTTTCATGTTAAGACGTATTGATTATAGTGGGTCAATGTAAAATTGATCATGTTACTTTCATCATGTATGATTCAGAGAGTTAAAAGTTAGGGATTTGGTACCGAAAGGTACATGTAACTTATCTTTTCACGTATGGAAAAGGCTTTTTAAAAAAAAAATTTTCTTGAGATAATTACAATAATAACAAGTAGATTCTAGACTGAATAAATAAAGTTTCACAATAACCAATATTGAAATTAAAAGATAAGCAGAAACAAAGTTCACTATGAATTTGAATATACTGACTAAACAATCTATTCATGCTACACTGAGAAATATAACTATATAACATTTGTATGACAAATATTTTGAGATTTAGCATGTACCATATCAGAGGTGGAGTTGATTAACTTTCAACTTAACATGGATTCTCACATGAAACCCGTATGTGGCATGTGCTCTAAATTCATAAGTGTCAAAACTATTTGCGATTTTTTGAAATTTGGCTTCAATTTTTTTTCTATATAACAGTGATATGTATTTTATAGTTTGTTCTTGACGTTTAATTCAAAGATGTGAGAAGCATTGTTTAACGTAGTAAGGTCTAGATTGAATCCGATTGGATTGCCTTAATAACCAAACTTTAGTCTAACTGTAGATATATGCCATGCTCGCGAATAGAATAGACACCACATCTCATATGCCATCAGCTTAAAGGTTTCTAGGTACTACTCACAGGGTGGGGTACTATCCCCGTACTGTTATCACTTCAGATGAATAATTTGCTTAATGCTCTTGAAATAAAAAGTGAAGAGCGGTCTGTCTGTTAACTCTCGCAACACTGTGATAGGTCGTTTTTACTTGAGAAAGGAAAATGGAGGTACTTCATTGGTGGTTCCTACTCTCTTATGAATACGATCCCAAAAATTAACAAAAGATAGAATGGAGCTCTAGATAAAATACATTCTCTACATATCATCTCTTACTCTCTCTTTTCATGGAATGATTTTTGCTTTTGTCTCAACAAAATATGTAGTATAGAGTTGAATGAAATTCGTTATTAATTATCCACCCAATCATCTCCCACATTTTGAACGTTAATCATTGTTATCAGAAATGAATATATCTAAAATCAACTTTACTTTGTAATGGTCTGACGTTGATGTATTATCCTCTGTCAGCTGCATACATCACAATTCGCACCAGAATATTTTTTATAAAAATTGTGTTTACAGATGATATAACAAAAGGGTTGAAAATGGATAGGTACCGCTCAGGAAATTATGGGCTATTTATAAGTACGCTGGTTTGAAATGAATATTGAGTAGCTTATGGACGGAGAGCTGGCTACATGATAGTATTCAACAATAATATTATTAAGCAATATTAAACAGTATTTTAAACAATAGCACCAATAGCAGGTAGAATACTACATTTTTTCCTTGACTATTAATGAATTGTTCATATTTCTTTTTAATTCTGTGAAATACACAAGTAGTACAGATTGGAAAAATTAATTTCAGTTTCTCTTTTTTCTGCAATTTGAGCTTTCATGAATAATATTTCCAATTTTCCTATAAATTTTAGGAGATTATTTGTGAAAAGGGTAGAGTTGTCTTCCGGTATTGACAGGTAAATAGTGTAACTAGATCTTGAAGGAATGACAAATTCCACCCTTTGGTATAATATTATTGTAATTGATTATTTAATTTGAAAATTTTATCAGGCAATTTGAAGAAATCAAAATTCAGCGTAGAACAAGTTTGTATATTCCAATTAGTAAAAGCTTTTTACTCTTTCCAATAAATATCCAGATATGGGGAGGAAACTTCTAATTTTTCCATCAAATAATCGCAAAGTTGGGTCTCTTCATCACATTTCAGCCCAAATTCTGTTAATTCTAATGCGAAGCAATCACTTACGTTTTTTGGATCTAAAAATTTAGGTAAAAAATTAAGCAATATCCGTCTGCTCTTCTCGTTTTTCAATATACTCAAGCAAAGACACAATTCTTGAATTTTGCGATACCAAGATGGCCCAAGATGGCCCAAGATGGAAGCGGCATCCCATAAGTTGGCCCCAGTAAACACTTCTCTTCTACTTTTTTGGATAGACCCTTCAAAATATGTAGATAGTCTCCTGGGATTGGGTGAAACCTAATTTGCAATGTTTTTCTTTTATAAAATAAAAGCTTCGCTTTCAGCAGATGATGGTTCAATTTGGTACAAAAAACAAGAGTGCACATTTGTTTGTCCATGTATTGTGAAAAATAGCAGAAAATATTCAGGACAACAATTGAAGGTACCAGATCTGTAACACTAAATAAAAACTTCACACCAGTTTTACACGGAAATATTATTAAATTCATTCGTTTGAGTTGTGCTCAACAGCGAAGGCACATTAAATGAATCTTTGTACCTTTTCTTATGTTATTCACGACAATTCCAGAAGCTTAGTGTCTTCTATATAAGCTTTTCAGTAGTTGTAGTGGTTGTATCATTTCCTCTCCAAAGTGCTCTCGTCTGAGTCCTTGTAAGTTCTTCCCGAGGCTAAGTATGTGAGTAGGTGTTTCATCATATCGTTGATATTTTCTGCACATAGGTTCATCAACTTTGCCAATTATGTACAGATGTTTTCACCTGGTGCAGTGATCATTAAATTATTGGTTTAGTCGTTTACGATTATGATATCTTCCAGTTCATTGGTTTTCACTTTGAGAGTCTACAACAATTTTTGAAAATCATGATTTTACATAATGTACAATATGTTCATTTTTTTCACGCGTTTTGCACTTCAGTCGTTATTGCCTATAAAAGGAAATGCACCTTTGCAAGAAGAGCGTAGTTCTTCAAAACGAAATTAGTGATACCAATGCTGTTTTTCTTTTACTTGCCATTTGTTGAGTTTCAAAACTCTCGATTCAGTGAATAGCGCTTGATTTGCACTATTCCTGAAATTATACCATAAGAATATTTAATATTGACTTATATTCATTATGATCCAATAAGTCATCTCATATAATTTTTCAATACTCAAATTGAAAGCACGGTGAGCATTTGCTTAGGTATCCTTTGCACAACAATCAACATGCTTTTAGGTGTGGCAAGTCAACTGAAAGTGCCTTACACCAACTGGTAACTCAGGTGGAGAAGGCGCTGGAAAATGGCATGATCGCCCTGGGAGCTTTCTTGGATATACAAGGGGCGTTTGACAGCACCCCTGTAGGATCCATGTGTAGGGCTGCGGCAAATCATGGAATAGAGCCAATGATCACTCACTGGCTTGGGGCCATGTTGTGCAACCGTACAGTAGAGGCCACATGGAAAGACCATGTGGCAAAAGTAATCGTCGCTAGGGGATGTCCGCAAGGGGGTGTTCTTTCGCCCACATTGTGGAACCTAGTCATTGACGAGCTAATAACCCTTTTAAACGGTGAGGGCTTTCTAACGATTGGGTATGCCGATGATATCGTTGTCCTTGTTGTTGGAAGGCACATTACCGTTCTCAGGGACCTCATGCAAAGGGCTCTGAATAGGGTACATGGGTGGTGTAACGAACACGGACTTGCAGTTAATCCTGCCAAGGCTGAGATAGTTGCTTTCACCAAAAAGAGAGGTATAAGACCTGAGGGTCTAAATCTTGATGGAGTACCACTGCCGGTGGTTGAACAGGTGAAGTATCTAGGAGTGAGTCAGTGATAAATCACTGACATGGAATGCTCATCTTGATAGTCGCCTAAGCAAGGTGACAAACACGTATTGGGCCTGTAGGAGAGCCATTGGTCCGAGGTGGGGACTGACCCCCAAAACGATCATATGGTTCTATAGAGTGATTATGCTGCCTATGCTCACATATGCGGATCTGGTCTGGTGGCCGAGGGTAACCTTGGTCACGGCTAGATCGCAACTGGCACGCCTTCAAAGGGTGGTCAGTTTGGGGGCAACTGGCTGCATGAGAACTACACCAACTGTTGCGATGGAGGTGATCCTTGGTCTTCGGCCTCTTCACCATGTGATCGAGGCTGAGGCGGGGAGGGCTTTCCTGCGCTTGAAACGGCTGGGATACGTGCGAAGAGGGGAAGAGTGCAGGCACGTCAAGAAGCTCCAGCTCCTGGAAGATATTCCAGTTCTGGCTCGAGCGGCTGATGAATGCC
>CAJUYG010002990.1:0-13173 GCA_910591675.1 Galerucella calmariensis
AAACAAGCACTAAAAACCTGGACAGCCAGAAGAGCTTTAAACTTCTGGCATAATGTACCAGGATTGGATCATTCGAAGGCTTTTATACATCCTTCGAAGAATGTCTCCAAACAACTGTTAGACTATAGCAGGCATGACCTACGTTGTCTAACAGTCCTTTTAACAGGCCACTGTCATCTGAATCATCATATATTGAAACTTGGACTGACGGAAGATCCGACTTGCCGTCTTTGTTTGGAAGATGATGAAACAACAGAGCATATAATTTGAGGAGCGGGTAAGCATACAACACGGCTCTTTCAACTGCGCATGACTCAAGACTTGCCCAAGATGTGAAAACGTGGTTAAAACTACATATTCCACCCACCACGTCAAATTTAGTAGTTGAGGTGCGCATGCGTCCAATCAGCCTTTAACCTTTTATTCGATGTGACTGAATGTGAGCTGATTAGCGCAGTTGGTAGGGTATTGAGCTTACAACTCAGAGGTCGTAGGTTCGAAACCCGATTAGGTGCTGGGGTTTTTTTTTTAGTTTTTTATTCCTTATTTTCTGATATTTCTATACATAGTTACACTTTGATCAACCGGGTTTGGGCCTGGGTTTTCTTGTTTTTTTTTTTAGTTTTATATTTCAGATATTTACATATTTATTTCAATATTGTTATGTTACTATTAAATTTGGCAAAGGCTTGAGTCATGCGCAGTTGAAAGAGCCGTGTTGTATGTTTACCCGCTCCTATAATCTGTGCCTACCCCGCCTCTGCTCCATAGTCCAGTCTACAAGTTGAAAATTGTGAAAAATAGAGATAAAGCTCCTAAAAATATGTGCAATAGATCATTGGATTCGGAATGACCTCTAGAAAAATGTGTTTTGAGGATTTTACTGCACGTAAAAAATTGCAATTGTTATTAACAACATAAGATGAAAAAAATGAGGTATTTAGGTTTTTGTTAATAACTCGTAAACTATTAATATTTACGATATTTGGAAAAAAGGTCTTTAAAGAGGGGGAAATTTCCGCAAAAAAAAGTTCCAGCTTCCGGAACTCTACCTCTATTATTAATAGTTTTAATTTAACGCTGAACACGGCGTACCACAGAAATTTTTTTTTTAACAAGATGCATTCACACGAGACACAGATAAGGAGTACGTGTCCGGCCACTTCAACTCTCAACCCCCCCCCTCCCTTAAATACGCCTCTGTGAATATATATATATCAATACCACGCATTTTCCTTATAATCAATTAGGATTTGATTTAGTGGTAACGTCATTGAATATACAATGGTACCGGCATCAAATCCATATAATCAAGTACGAAAATTTCATCGTTCGAAATTGTACCGTCTTGTTAGAACGGTGCTATAGTAAAGAGAATAAATGATGGCATTCATCACGCCTAATCATAGAGTCGACTCCTGGTTTTTGTTGTTACCATTCAAGAAGAGAAGCAGCAGCAGCAGAAGAAGAAGAAGAGATGTTGAATACATTAGTAGGTGGTACGGGGTAAAAGACAACTGCACTAATTTCACGATGATGAAATACCGCAATTAGGTTGATTATTTATTGGCTTTGTCGTTAGCCGATATAATAGAAGCTTCTAATATTCTTAGTTATACGGAGTGTCTCAAGAGTTTGATGAACAAACTGACTATGGTAGGTTAGGTGTGTGGTGAGTGGGACTTCGAAATGATCTCTAGAAAAATGTGTTTTGAGGATTTTACTGCACGTCAAAAATTGCAATTGTTATTAACAAAATAAAATGAAAAAAAGAGGTATTTAGGTTTTTTTTAATAACTCGTGAACTATTAATATTTAAGATATTTGGAAAAAAGGTCCTAAAGAGCCGCGCGTTCTTTTTAGACACTAGCGGCCGGCCACAAACTGTCTCGTCTGAAAGCGCTCTAATGTATTTTTACTTGCGCGATTCTTTTCAGACACTAGTAGCCGGCCACTATAGATACGTGACTGGTTATTCATTAGGAAACTGTATACTTTGGCAAGTTTATTTGAAGCCGTGAAAGGAATGCAGTCAAAAACATTCGATATTGCCACGTTTAACTATGAAAAAGCTAAAGTGCTAAGTATGTAGTGATAATAATTAGAAAATGGACTTATTATTAATAGTATCAACAATATGATTAAACGTTAATTCTTCAATGTGCTTGTTTCCTTGGATTTATTCTATTAACATTTTTTTGGCAATTTATTAATATTAAAAGATAAGCACTTTTCCAAATTTGTTACGGGCTTCTTCAAGCTCTGGCAGCGTTGTACGAAAACCATAATTACCACACCCCCCGAATTACATAATTGGTGATTTTTATCGAAATCTGACTTCTTATTGGCAAGCGCGTGCGTGTGTTCTTCCCTCTCACTTCGTCAATTGACTGATATTGATTTATCCAGTGGCGTTGGTATTGTCAGTGACCTTTGTATTTTCAATTTTACTTGGTAAAACAGGTACCGTACGCCATTGTACCGATTCTCCGTAGCTTCAGATAAACTTGCCAAACTATACATACTCCTATCTCGTTTTAAGGCTCCTATTTGGGACTTTCTAACCGCCCTATCTGTCTGGTTTTGTTGTTTCAAAGTTGAGACGTCTTCAAGTTTGAGGCATGTTGTTTGCTTTTGTATTTTCAAGAATTTTATATCAATTATTGTTTCCACTTTGTTCAGTCAGTTGTGATTTAAATTGTTTTTAATATTACCCAAGACCTAAACAAAGACCCACAATGGTAAAAATCAGGACAGCAAAATAGTTATTTATGATACAAGTGCGTGAAGTACTTTACGCACAAGTGTCATACAAAACTTTATCTACGACCACATGAAGAAAAAATAAAAAATGGGCTCTGAAGGGATTAAAAAACATAAAAATAAGTTTTCTATACGCAAATATATACACAACGAATTCTAATTTCAGGTAGTGTGCAATCCGAAAAAATGCATTCTTCTCGAGGTTCTTCCATTTAAAATAAGTGTAATTAAAATTTTGAATATAACAGAAAATATTTTTCACTATGTCTGACTCTTGTGTCAAATTTACTGACAGCACAAAAGTTTATACAACAAACGACTAAATTCAAGACAACTAGATACTAATTACGTAGCTAAAAAAATAGTGTTAAAATGAAAACCCCATTTAAAAAGCATTGGTCATTTACGCACGCTTTTGGATGTTATAATGAAAGTCCCATATACAAAGCGTTGTTCATTTACGCACGCTTTTTAACTTATGTATAATGTATGATTTCACACATTTTTTTTGGTTCGTAAATGCCTAATTTTAAAGGTGGTCGTAGATAAAATTATATTATTAGATCATTAAAAATAGATGTATGGGTGATTATGACTTTCAATTTGTTTGTTTATGAGATACAGCGACGTCGATTGATAATTTTAGAAAAATCGATTGGTAGAATCCTTGTCAAATGTTTTTTTTTGGTAATATTTCTATGTTATATTTATCTGGTGACTAATTTTCGAAATATGTTTGACTTTATTCATCAAACCGCTATAAATTTACATAAAATATCATTAAAATCGATGACCTTTCTGTAGAAAAAAAAATTGGGAATGTTATCGTGTTGATTAGTTTTCGGCAAATCTATCTTTAATCTGAATTGATTTATATATCAATTAATTGGAGTGGAATCTCAATAAAAAACAAATTGATATACAAAATTGGATAAAACGTATGTAAGTGCTTTTTTCTCTCTTAAATATTTCAACTAAAAAGTATAAGAATATTTTTTTCCTGAAGACGCATCACAAGTTATTATTTAAATTTACTAAGGTGGGGTAGGAAAGGCATAAAGTACGTTTTGGGTATGTCGTTTATTTGCTATTTTGCCATATAGCTAACCTTAAATTTGATTAATAAAATCATCAGGATCGTATTGAGCCAAATTGCTATGAAATTAGTAACAACGAACATCAACAAGACAAGAAGGGTCACTCTCCGTCGGAACTTTCATGTCCAGCTTACACAAGCGCGCCGACGAATTCCTGGAGCCGTACACGTGCTCGTGCTTATGCGAGGTTGATGCAAACCGCTAGCGATTAAAACGAATAAACGTTAACTTACCAGGGTGATTTAAAAACATCTAGCAATAATTGTTATTGTAACCTATTCCGCTTAGTGGAAATTAAAATAAAAAAGGGAATATCGTCAGGATATTTAATTGGTGAATCTAAACATAATTATAAAAAGAACTGGTAGCAAAAATGAAAGTTACATCAAAAAGTAATAATGTAGTAAGCTACAGATGAGACTAGTAGGTATAAAAATTAACAATAAAATGTTTGCAAATGCCAACTTAAATAGGTATTCTAATATAAAATGCATACAGGTCATTACAGGTTGTTTCAAATCCGAGGCCATCAAAGAGTACCAGCTTACCTAACAGTAAAATACGGGTACTGGGAAAAATATTTATCGCGATTCGAAAATTGTGAGAATCAATACACGAACCATCCAAAACCAAAGGCGTTTAACCAAATAAGTTAAAATCTATGAATTTTGAAAGTCTTTCATATTTAATATGCCGGTTTTCAAAGACGTTTTAAGATATTCAATGTTATGTTAGGTTTCATTGATTGTTTCGAAGAATATCTATTTTTCATATCCCGGTTCGCAAATTTAATTGTAAAATAAATCCGCAACCTAATATATAGGTTTAAAAAATATTTATGAGGAAACTCTTTACAAGGATGTGTAAACATTAAATTTTCGTATAATTTTCTAAGAGTCGCTCCAACGTTCTCGTAACAACTATTTTATTAAAATTTTCAACAAAAATTATTTCTAGTTGTTTAACATATTCTACAATATTACTAGTAGGTAGATTCAAACCTCCATAGTTTTTAGAAGTCGAATATGCTTTATGCTCTAAAAATACAGCCGCTTCTATTGGTAATGTCTTTTCATCATTATACTTTGTGCAAGCACTACAAGAGTGTTGTAGCAAACATTTCCTTAATAGATAGCCAGAAATGTAAACTATAGCATTGCCATCCGTACTTGGAAGATTTCTATAGTGAAAACTGTTAAAGAGCTATTATTTGTCAATATAGGTACATCGATATTTTTATATTCTTCTAGCATATCAAGAGTTACATTGAGCAAAACTGTATTAATATCTTTAATACAATTGGCACCTTCAACCTCATTAAAATATTTTAGAGAAAATAATTTCTTGAATGCCCCACAAAATTGAATTGGGGTTAGATTTCTGGAGTTTCCGCAACAATTTCTTACTAGACCAAAAAAATTTTCAATGCAATCCTGATTGAGGTTCCTTGTTAAAAGAAATGAATAATTCCCGCATTTTAAGGTTTCCCATAAAGACAGAGCAGAGGTAATAGTAATTTTCCAGCCATTTATAAAGTGCATTGTATTGCTTATACATTTTTCCACGTATGTTGCCTATTCCCATCATTCTGTTTGCAGAACCAAACACAAAACACTAAGTACGTAAATGTTTATTTAATTTCTAAAGGAAAATTCGCTCACTCAAAAAGACAACTGGCATATTTCTTTACATATCCCTACGACGGACAACCTGTTTATGCATATCGCGCGTAGGAGACTTACGGTGCTCTATACTATACACAGCTCTAAAGGCCACACCTAAATTCTACAAACATTTTTGAAAAAAAAAACATCTTCTTTTTAAAATATAGACAATTTAATTTCGCTAGGTGTTGAAAATTTTCAAATTCTCTTCGCTTTTATTAAAATGCAATTTTCAAACAATCCTATAATATGGAATGTTTTAAAAGCTTTTCAAGATGCCGTGCAATTTGCGCATCGCGCTCTATTTACTTAATCAAGACAACCGTGCAATTATCTTAAGCGGATCTAAGGAATTAAATGCCTCAATTATATTAATAAATTTTATTATTTTCACTGAGCTATTCATTTATGCTTCAACGTACTTTCTGATTTATCTAGGACACTATTAAAGCCGTCATTAAAGCTGGAAGAATGATAAATGTCATTTTTTTTAGTGTGTGCTATGCGTAATAAGGGAGAAGATCAACTGCACTGGATTTTCAATTTTGTTTTGTTTTACTTGAGAACTGAACTTTGACGTTTCACGTTATTTTTTCAATCAATTTGAGCGTCAGTTTTATTTGGTAGGCGAAAAACAGTTGTTTGTGTGCATAATTTGCTATTTTCGACTCTTAAGTAAAAAAAATTAAATTTTTTAAGGGGGGCTCCTGCTCCTATTGCAAAAAATTAAATTTTGGGGGTTTTCTGCTCCCAATAAAGAAAAATATTGAATTTTAGAGTTTTCTGCTACTAATTAAAAAAAAGGTAGAACGTGTCGCGGGACACACGGTATGAACTTTAGTTCCTTTTAAGCAAAAATTATGTAATACATCTGATGTTATAGATAAACAATTTGCATATTCCTCGGTGGTCGAGTAGTAAGCAAACCATACTCTCACGCGGTAGACCCGGGATCGATTCCCCGTGGAGAAGTTTTTTTTTATTGTTAATTTTATTTTTAAATAATTATTCTGCTTTATATTAATAACCACAACAGGTAGACGTTTGAAATATTTAGCAGAATATTCATTATTAAATTAAATAATGGTACGGTACCCTTCATGAGGGCAACATCTACTTATAACAGCATCGTATATTTAAAAAGGGAAACCGTAACATTATACAAATTGGACATTCAAGAACTTTACGTTTACCACAGAAAAATTAGTGGAAACATAAAATTGAATTGTTAAATTTTCAATTTGAAGTTATATTACAATTTATAGAAATTTTTATTTTCTAGTTTTTTTTTTCAAGTGGGTCGTAGAAAAAATATGCTGTTCGACTCGTGTGGATTGTTCATATCGCACTTGTACGATTGAGCACTCCGCCTACAGCGTCGTGCTCAAACTTCGTCCTCGTGCGATATGGCCATCATATCCACACTAGTTGCACAAACTACTATTTCTATCAAAATATGCCCTTTTACATTTAAAAACAACCTGCCAAATGTCAAATCAATTTATCCATCCATTTTAAAGTTATCGAATTAAAACATTCAAGTTTTCAAAATTTCAACACCCTGTATTTCGAAAAATAAATATGCTACACCCTTAATCCTCATATCATTTTGTCCAATTTTACAAGAGGAATCTACATGCAAACGTTGTAATTACCCTTAACGTTCGAGATGCCTATACCATTTTTTGTGCGATCGTATTGAAATAAATGCCGACTAAAATAATTTAAATTTCTTCGGAATGAACGAAATGTCAGAAGTGACATTTATACTTCTCGATCAGTTTAAAATATATTTTGCATTTTGGTGAAATTGTTTTCATGCTATTTATTACTTTTCGACGTCTGAACGGTAAGTAAATCACTTACCGACGTGTTAAACCTAGAAACCAGTAAACACAACCTACCGTCCTGACAACCGATGCTGTAAATAAACAAAAAAGATCAATCGCGCAAAAAATTATGGAAATAATAGTAAAAATTTATCCGAACAAATTCAAGTGGATCAACAGCACTGCGAATACCAGCGTCGGTGGTTCAGTGGTAGAAAGCTCGCCTTCCACGCGGGGGGGCCCGAGTTCGATTCCCGACCGAAGCATATGAATCGCTGCTTCGTAAACGAGAGAGAGACTCAGGAGAGAGCACACGCACGCAAGCAAGGCACATAACGAAGCAACGTAACATAACGTAACGGTCGGATCTTTTGCATCGCGACTCCTGGTCACTCAAACATAACCTGACGTAAAGAACTAAAGTTCCCAAAATTAATTTTTGGGGGGTTTTCTGCTCCTAATTAAATAAATAAAATTTTGGGGGGTCTTTATGGAATAAAAAAAATTACAAGGCTGTGTTTTTGTAAATAGCTTTATTAAAAAAAATATTGCACAAAATGAGATACTTGTAAAGTCATAGTCACAACTAGGTTGAATGTTGAAATTAAAAAAATATATATTAAATCCTATAAAATTTTAAAATTCAATTTTAATTCAAAATAAATCGGAGGATATGCCTGTTATAGAGGTCACGAACATTTTTAAATAAAATAAATAATAGCCCCAAGCAAACATACAATAATATAAAAATATATTTCCACAATTATATAAAATTCCATTATATACAGTTTTAAACAAAAGAAACATTTATAATAATCAACAGCCATAATATAGTAAGAATGCGTTGTATACAGGTTGTCCTCAATTATTTCGAACAAGATAAAAGGATTAAAATGAACATTTTCATCCTTTTTAAATAATTTTACGATCTGAATTGTAATATTTATCTTGTTAAATTTAATTCAGAACATTCTATATTTTTAATACTGAGATAGGCAGTACCCGAAATCAATTAACAATGCGTAATAATAAAAAAATATACGAAAAAATTATAAAAAAAATTTCATCATTTATTATTTTATATATTTTATATAAAATGAAGTAAAATTCACTGTAATAAGTTATATAATACGATATATTATTGTAAATATGAATAATTTGTTTATATATATATATATTTTATTTTCAGTGTGACTACATATATTAAGACATTTGACAAACTTTAAATTTCGGTAGTATAAAAAGATCACAAAAAGTTTTTTATTCAAAATTGTTGGTTGGCAGCCCCCCTACTTGAAACGTACTCCACTAACACACATATAAAAACGAACGAACTTTATAAACAAAAAAAATAAGCTCACCAAATGTCTATTAAAAATTTGAGTCCCACTGCTACAATGAAATTTAAAAAAAAAAACATATTAAATGTGTTCTATTTTATAATTTTAATATTTTTAATGTAAAAAGCAATATAATCCAATAAATACTAAAATAAATATTTTTAAATAAATAAACAAATATGTGTAAAAGTTTATTGTTGTAAAATACTGCCTTTGTACGTTTGTGAGGTTAGTGTAGTGTAGTTCTAGTTATATCAATACTGTCTGCTAACTTCACATACGTTGCTTTAAATTGTTTTTTATATGATTGCACATTCTCCTGTCCCCTTATAAATAAAATTAAATAAATACATTAAAAAAATATTGCACTTGAAAATACAAAAAAATATATCTGAAATTGATTATTATCAAGAAAGGAGCAAACTGTGTTATAATTCATTTAAACAATTGTTTTTTTAAACCTTAATTATGATTAAATAATAACGTTTGGGAAAAATAACTGGTAAATAAATTATTTTCATTAACACCTATTTAAATCAAGGAAGCTACTTGAATACTGGTAATATTAATTTAAATATAACAAATAACATTTTTGTCATTTGAAAATTGTGTCTTTTATTATTCAAAGAATTATGAGGTTAACTGATTTTTTTCTTCTCCACGCTTCGTGTCATTTTATGTATAAAAATAAATAGTTTTAGAACCCAACTGCTAGATATAATGGAAAATTGAATTAAAATTATTTTCAGTTATGGGATTCTGATTCTAATGCGATGCTATATTTCCCACGGAATATTTGATATTAATTTACTAAAATATAAATTTATTTCGAAAATGTATTCTATGATTGAATGAACTCATAGCATCATCACAATCAAAATACTACTAGAGTAAATTGATAATTGACAAAATTTGAAGGTTTTGAACTGGCAATTTTTTGTCTTGTCGCAGCAATTTTTTGACGTTTAATATATCAAATCTATGTGTATAAAATTCTATCACTCTGTGATAAAATTCAATATAAAATCTTAGTTAGTGGTTTCTAAGGAAACTAAGTTGTTTATTTATTTATTTAACTGTCTAAAAATTATTAAAACTGTTTCAAAAATTTAAATAAGTATTATTAACATGAATAATACAAGATTTGGAAATAATTCAATAAATGAAATATAGAGTACAATTAAGCAAAGTATACCACCAAATACAATGAAGACAAAAAAGTCTGCGTGGGAACAGTTTAGAATGTTTCTGGACGCACGTAATTATACGTTAGAAAAGGATACTTCTGAACAAGTTATAGCAAAAATTCTTGAAGATTATGGTTTTAACATGAAAAAAAGAGATGGAACTGATTATACTCAAGCTAGTGTGAAAACACTTTGGAATACGACTGCTCAAATGGTTCAGGAAAAATATTTTCTAGAATTTAACATCAAAATTGATCCATTTAAAGATATTACCTATAAATTTGCTAGATTGGCCAGGGATACAAAACGTAAAAAGCTTCAGGCTGAACCTGAAACCAGAAAAAGAAGTTCTAACGCGTTTACCAAAGAAGAATTAATGGAAATGGTAGAAAGCTATTCTGAAGATAATCCTGATGGGTTACAAAAAAAGTTTTTTCATTTATGTTCGTTCGGATTAGCATGGCGTGGAAATGAAGCTGCTAATTGTGATATTAATTACTTTAAAAAAGAATATGATAATAAAGGTAATTTTACTTTCAGGGTAGAATATAATCCAATCTTTTCCAAAACGACACAAGGAGGATCAAAAGCTTTATCTGGCAGTAAGTGGCTGGTAAGGAATAATGCTAACAACAATTTGTGTCCCGTTCGTTTATTTTTTTAAAAATTATTGAAAAAAGAGAATCCAATCCTTATCTATTATAGCAACAACAAGATTATTTTTAACAGTACACCCAAATTGGGAGAAAGGAATATGGTACAAAAATTCACCATTGGGAATTGATACAATTTCAAAGTGGACGAAAATATCGGCAGAATCAATTGGTATAGACACAAAAAAAAATAAAAATAACCAATCATTCACATAGAGCTTCTGCAATATCGGCATTAGCAAAAGAAGGAGTTGGTGAACAAAAAGTAATTAAGCTTACAGGACATTCTTCTGCCCATTCTTTGAAACCATATTTACAATTAAATGAAGAACACCATTTCGAACTTATAGAGAACCTTCGAGAAAATGAAAATAAAGAAAAGGAATCCTCAGTTTCTTACTTAAATTCATCACAGGTTATGATGCAAAACAATCCCCAAAATAATGCTACAACGTACAATTATAACAATAATTGTACTTTTTACATAAATAAGTAATTTTTTTCATAATGTTATTATTTTTTTGGCTTTGTATAATTGAAGTTTGCAATAAATAAAACGTTTAAACATATGATTTTTTAGTTTTTCTCTCGTGAAATAGTCATGTCGAATACCACTCAATTAAAAATTTTGTAAGGTAAAATTTTTCTCTTGTCGTATTCAAGTTTGTTGCTTTTAGGTAATTTTGCTCATGACATTTAATCCAAAACCACTCGCCTAACGGCTCGTGGTTTTGTTAAAAATGTCATTCGCAAAATTGCCAAGCAACAAACTTTCATGACAATCGAAAAATTTTGCCGACAAAATTTTCACTCTCGTGGTATTATATACTCGTTATACGAAAAATTGTGAAATTAGTTTAGACTTTACACTCGAGGTGGAGATGCTAACTGCTTTGAGTTCATTATTAATTCTTAATACAAGAGTTGATTTTTAAGTATTGCTAGTTCATGAATTTTCAACGAAACCGATTAAATTATCAGTGCTTGAATCTCATTACAACATTCCAATGTTTTTGTTAATTTAAATATATAAATATTAATTTTTTAGTCCATTCCTTAAAAGTGAAAAAATAGAAAACTGTTTATTTAATTAATTAAATAAGGAATATATCACAAGAAAATATCAAAATTATGGATAAATAGCACTGTACTTGAAAAAACTTAATTATTCCGAAAAAAGTTTATTTTTGTTCTATTCTTGATAATAAAAAAAATACAGTGTGACCCATTTTGTTTGGAAGCACCCCTCTAAATTCCGCATTTCTCAACCGATTTTGATTTTTTTCGTTAGATTCAGTATCAAAGAGAGTATTTTGGCACACATTTTCATATCCTAATTACTATTTTCAAGGCCCTCTATGTTAATTTTTCTTTGCCAAAAAAGACAAAAGTACATTAGGCATCTTTTTTTTTCAAATATAACTATACCACTGGATTAAGAATCATCACAAATGTAAACTACCAAAATTTTATGAAAACATTTTTATTAACGACAAAGTTATTACATGAATTTGGAAAAAGTGGTATTCTCATTATTACGTAGAATGTAGACAAATTTAAAAAATGGCAACATAGTAAACAAAAACAAGGACTCAAACATATTGCACAGTGAAAATTCGAAGCCGATAACTTAACCCGTTCTGGAGTTATAGCTTCTGAAAGTTATGTAAAATTATGTTTAGTAATTTGGACTGTTGGCGAAGTAGTCTATGACAATACGGTCATTAAAATTTCTTGCCTGCAATTTTTTTTAAATACGTTTGGTCACTGCTCCAGTCTCAATAAATACTTTTTTCTAATTTTGACATATAAAGTGACACTTTTTAAAACTGATTGACATTATGAAACGTCTTACTTTTTCGTAACTAGTTGCATAAAGTAAAATTTTATGCAATTGGTGACGAAGAATGTATTTCAAAATTAGTGACAAAAAGAATTATTCTATTCATTTAACTGTCATAATACAAGTTAAGAACATAAATTATAAATTAATTAATTATTATAAATATTGATAACACAATTATTGCAATTATTTAAATTAATTCCCGACGACATATTTTTTTCATTGCTCGAACTTGCTGTTATTTGGGAAGCGGCGCACATTGCATTAGATGTTTCTACCAAATATTTCTTGCGCTATAAGTTTTTTATTATTCATGGAATTTTCAACATATCTCTCCGCAACAGAGGTAGATTTCCAACCTCCATGCCTCTTAAATTTCAAAATATCAGCGCCACTGTCTGCTATGAAAGTGGCAGAGCTTCTTCTGAAGCAGTGGCCAGTATATAGAACAGGATTTGAAATACCAAGAAATTGTGCAATAACTTTTGGCAAACTGCTAAATGTGTTAATTCCCACAGGATTTCTGGTACATCTTCCATTCGCATATTTTACAAAAAATCTGTTGTGTTTAAGAACCTGGGGACGCAACTTAATATATTTTCTTAATATTTCAAAAAGATTCGTATTTTCAATGTCTCCAGTGGTAATTGCAAACTGCCGTATAACTTTTGTTTTTGAAGGTGGGATATCAACACGAAAATGGCTTCCTTCGTCTTTAACATTTTCAACTGGAAGAAATGTTAATTCAGCTTTTCTGCATGCTCCTGCCATTCCAATTATCATTGCAACCTTAGCCA
>CAJUYG010002990.1:13573-24972 GCA_910591675.1 Galerucella calmariensis
TAAAGAGATATTTAGTACTCAATCGTGGAATAAATTCAACGAATGTCCAACTATGTGATATGAAAAGATTTTCCAAAAAATTTATATTTTCTTCGATATTTGCCGAACTCTGTATATGTGCGAAAATAAAGGTCCAAACTCAGACCCTTGTGGCGTACCATGGTTTTTTACTTCATGTTTAGTAGCAAAAGTGAACTTCTCCTTTTTTCAAGTTCATTGACCATTTTTAATGAAAAAAATTGGTAATTTTTACAAAATTTATCAGTTTCAAAACCAAATGTTCCATCTAAGCCATAGAAACATATTCACTTTATAAAAAGGTTTCAATAAAACTCCTTAGTCAAATTTATTGTCCAAAGTAGGACCAATCAACTTTTTGCTACTAGTTTCGGTAAGATATCACCATCATCACGGTGTAAAAGAGTTAATTAATGAATTAATAAATCTTTAACATATATAGGCCCAAGCGCAGACCCTTGTAGCATATCGATATTCTTAATTCAGTACCAAATAGAATAAATCCTCGATACTACTAGAAAATAACAATAAATATTTATCACTAACCAATCAATCTCGCTCTAATAGCTCGTGCAACGCCGCAATATAAGTTTGAGCCATCTGCAACGTTTCGAACTTCGATAATTTCCTATCGTTACCCAAAGACGGCACAACATCCCTCAAACGATCGAACGCATCATTCAAACTATTCATCCTTCTTCTTTCCCTAGCATTAGCCGCCAATCTTCGTTTCTTCATTACTTCCACCCCAGTATGAGGTTGACTAGTACTTTCCCTCCCATTACTATCTTTCTTATACTTGCTATCATCATAATAATCCCTTCTAGCGTAACTATTTACTGGATGATCCGTACCTTGAGATTTATATTTATAATCGTATTTATTGTAGATGTTGTTATTTTCACCATAGTACCCTCTGGTACCGCTACTATTATTACCACTACACCAATCTTGTCTGTAATAGTTGGGAGTGTATGGTTGAGAAGACATACCTGGATCGGAGGCTGTTGATAAAGGACTGGAAGCTGTCAAAGCTTGGTAGCTGTCAGGAGAATGACAACCGTCGGAGGTTGATTGCTGGACGTACATATTCCCTTAATTTTCATAGTTGGCGATTTTTGAAAAATTTCACATTATAAAATAATATAACCGATATATATATATATATATTTATAAGACGGAACAGAAAGTCTATGGTGACACTAATATCACAAAAACATGTCTCTTATTAAATCTGTGTCGCGTGCGCTTGTTCACCTTATTTACATATCTCGCGTGACTTGGAACTGAGACTCGTGTTACGATGATGCTGTTTGTGTCTTGGTGTTAACTGAAGATGACTGGGAGTCCGAGTGAAGAAGAACGTTCGGCGTTAAATCAAAGGAAGAAGTGGTAGCCGCGCTTATGTGCGAGATGGCCTCGGCCTCTACACTTCTTCTTCTTCAGTCAGCCACTGTCGAGGTGGTGATAAAGATTATTTGTTCTTCTTGGTAGATGATCGGTCAATGGCGAGGATATTGCACGCGTCGATACCGATAGGAAATTATTTTCAACGGTCAGCTGTTTTCGATTGAGATGGATTTTATCTTTTGTTTTACGGAAATGGATGTTGTAAATAATAAATGTCTCAATTAGGACAAACATAAGATTGTTGGCCATATGATTTATTGCAATTGGCAGATTTATTTTATGATTGTCGGCAAAAACGAAGACGATCTGTATCTGTTGAGTGGGGAGGGTGAGTGTAGGCTCACAGCATTTAGGCCACATGTGACCCATTGTACATCCTCCCGAGGAGATCTCCTCCTAGGTCATCGTCCATCATGTCCTTCCCAGGAAGGTGGACAGGTCACTAGGAGACATCTCCTTTATATCGGCAGATGTAGGCCAAGACTCACCGTACACACACTCTCTTATTGACGATAACTCCGGGCACTCGCATGACAGTTTCATCTTCATGTTCACACATCCTGCATAGAAGTGTGTTTCCTTAGTTGACAGTGGCCAGTCAGAAATCCTACTGTTAAACGTAGGGTTTTCCTGGTTATCGCCAAATATTTCTTCGGCGCTAGCTTCCCAGGGTCGCTCAGGGTGATCCTGGCAAGACTGCATCCTTTGATTCCATCCCATCTCTTAAGGGATTGAGCATGGGTGTAACGTTTGGCTAGTTCCGCAATTGTCGAAGTCGTTAGGCCGTAGGTGTCACTGGGTCCTAGAATTTTTAGTCCAGCGGCTTCCCTGGCTAAATAATCAGCAATGCGATTTCCTTTACTCCTGTCGTGCCCTTTAACCCACCTCAGGATAATGTTGTTATCTGCCGAGACGTCAGCTAAATCTTGGTGGCACTCTAGTACACTAGCCCCGATATAACACGTTGTCTGTTCGAAGACGATATAATTTGAGACAAACTATACAGGTATATAGTACTTTTTTCTCTTATTTTTTGGGAATAAAACCACAATAATGTTTTTTATTTTTTATTTTAAATATATTTTGTATATCAATAGCCTCTCTCACTACGTCATTGAGTACTAGATTCAAATTATGAGCAGCACAGTGAACATATACGGCATTATCAACATCTTTTTGTTTAGGTTGGTTAAAATGCTTAACGATTAACTTGAGATTGGTCTTTAGTTGTCCCACTTTTTATTTTGCAGGACTTATGAAAATTTACTTTTCAAATAAAATGAAATACTCAGGGAGAATGTAAAAAAATATTTTTGAGCTCGCGGTCTCTTGGGCCGGGGCGCTCTTGGGTCGAGGGCCCGTGGCATTTTGCCAGCCCTGTCACCCTATTGTTACGCCACTGATTGACATAATTGTCCAAGGAGAGACGGTTTTTATAATTAAAGAACTATATACAAGTTCATAAAATCACACTAACCATAATAATAGAAATTTTAATAGACAAATTTCAATAGACAAAAAGTACCTTATCTAGGAAATTTAAGATACAAAAATTCTGAAATATTTCCAAAATATTTTATAATAATTTGTCAAATTGTATAACGCAAAACAGGTGTGGCAATAACTTAATTAAGCCGCTTAAATATCCATGTCAATATATTTTTTTAACGATCAAAATCCTTTTAAAATTTATTCGTCTAAATACTTAATATACGCAACTTTTTATACGCAAAAAAATGTCAATTTTACAGTTACTCACACAAATAAAATAAAATCATGTCGACAGTAACGATACAGTATTTCATAGTAATTTATAGATTTTTTTTTTGAAAAAAAAAATGAATAAAATAAAATTTAATTGACAATAAAATCGCTTATTTACGACCACAGCTATTAAATTTTGTTTGTGGAAAATAAAAATAAAAAATTGGTTTGGATTTTAATTTTTTTTTTCGTTATGATTTCAAACTGGCTCACCCAGTTACATTAACTATTTCTCTTTTACAATGAAATGAAACATCCTGTATAAGTATTATTCGAATAAAAATGGGATCTTAAGCTTTGCTACAAAATCATTCCAAACAGAATAATTCAGTCAATTTTAGGGATATATACCAAAAGCGCCAGTACTATATATACTTAAATATCTTCTGTAAGTTCCTTGTGGCACTACTTATTCTTTTTTCTCTTATTTTTTGGAAATCAAACCACAATAATGTTTTTTATTTCTACATGTATGATTTTTTGAACTTGTATATAGTTCTTTAATTATAAAAACCGTCTTTTTTTGGGACAATTATGTCAATAAATATGTTTTGTCGACTTTAACTTCATGAATATTGAAATTTATAGGTCCATTGTTATTAAAAAATATAAATATATAATGAATTTCCATCGAAATATAATTCGTTGGATAACTCAATGTCAAATTTAAACGGTAGTTTAACACCATTAAACTTTTTTCGTACTTCCGGGCCTAAAGTGACAACTTCACTCCCTTGTGACAGGTACTAAAGTGTCACATTCAATCCCTCCGGGATTAAATATTGACGAAACTCCCGGAACGATTAAATCACAAACAAACGAATTTAAGGGATATTTTATTGAAAAATATAATTAATTAGAATGGTAATTAACGTTAATATTCAAATTAATATTGTGACAGTTCGTCATATTGACCAGTCTTTCCTGGGTTAATGCAGCAGGTAACTGACGAGTAACAGATAGGTCCTTTTCATATTGAACTGGTGTTTGTTTCGAAGATCCTGCGGAAACAGGAAGCGAGAATGAGGACTGTGGCATAACTATAGTGGACGAATCGGCGACTTGACCAAATATTTTATCTGAAATTTTTTGTTTATTTTTAATAGACGATTCAATATATCCCTCGGCCACGTTGGAGGATTTCCATCCTCCATGTCTCTTCAGCACGTCTATTGTTGCTCCCGAATCAGCTAACAAAGACGCAGATGTGCGTCTAAAACAATGTCCCGTATAAGACATCGCATTTTCTAATTTCAAGAAAGCTGCTATTTGCCGTGGAAATGTACCAAACATGTTTTTTCCTACTACTCGCGTAGTACATTCTTTGTTGATGTATTGAACAAAAAATTTTGAATGAGTTGTCCCTGTCTTTCGCAATGCCACATATTTCCGAAATATCGCCACAAAACTGATGGCACTGTTTTCTGAATTTTTGATCACAAAATTTCGGTCAATTTTACTTTTGGTGTTTCTAATCGCAATTAGGAAGGAATCGCCCAAATCTCTCACATCGTCGATTTCTAAATCAACCAACTCTTTTCCACGACAAGCTCCCGCAACGCCCAAAATAAGTGCAACCTACAAAAAAATTGATTTCTTAAAATTTCTGAATATAAACAAATTTCCAAATTTACCTTAAGCATTAAATATTTATCATCCGGAGCCTCCCGTAAGAACTGATCTACCTGCTCAGACGTGAGAATTCTTGACTTCTTTGGCTTAAATCCCTCATTTCTTCTCTTCAAAAAAGCTAATAATTTTGGAAATTTACTTATATCAATATCTTCTCTAATGTTAATAACCGATTTCAGCATTGAGTAATGTGCCCAGAGAGTTGAGGCACAAACCGCTTTTGATTTATCATCGAAGTAGACTAACAGCGCATTTTCAGTAGGTTGTCTCACATTTTTTAAGCGGCACCACTTTTTAAAAGCATCGTACTGCTGCTCGTATAGTTTTCTAGATTTCGGTGGTAACAATTCTTCACCTACTTCGGCTGCTCTTTTATCAATATCAGATACACCTTCTTCACTCATGATACCAATAATTATCAATAACAATGTTTCTTTACAATGACACTAGTAATGACAATGTTTCTAAATTATAACTGTCACAACGCAATGTTACTATGGTAACTTATTTTAAAGACAGTTTATTAAATGAGTTGAAGAGAGAAAAAACTGATTGAAATTATTGAAATAATAAAATTAATAAAATCATACCGGAAGTACGAAAAGTATCGTATATACCTTGCGACTGAAGTACATTTAATCCTTCAGGTAAATTATGGCCCTCCCTGCGGTCGGGCCATAAACTTTACCTTCAGGATTAAATGTACTACTTCAGTCCCGCGGTATATAATATACTATTTTTATATGTTGGCAAAAGTGCACATTATTGCATAGTTTAAAATTGGTTCATCAGGTAAAAGTTTTGACATTTCTCAGCTTGTTTCTGCAATTTTTGAGGTCTTCATTTCGCTTATTTAATTTTATTCATTTGTGCGTTGTTATTATTTTTTTTGGAACACCCTATATATTATTTTATTGTTGGATGTATGTATTCATGTATGTATTTTGGGGTGACATTCACTGAGACCTTAAAGATCTATTGTGCCCCCTTACTTCTACTTAGTTTCTGAGGAGAGTCTCAGAAGCGTGTAGTTCCCTTAGTCATATTTCCCGCAGGAATATTAGGATGTCTACAGGCTTCAACTTAGGTAAATGTTCCTCATCTATCCAGTAATCTCCCAGGCAGGTGCTGTGCTCTAGGATTCTGAAGTGCTGTGCAGTTGGAAAGTATGTGGATGGAGGATTCTTCTTCCATGCCACAAAATCTGCATTCTTCTTCCTCCACTATTTTGAGCTTTTTCAGGTACCCATTCTGGCGACAATGTCCCGTTAGGATCCCTGTTAAAACTCTTAGCGCAGTTTTACTTTGACTTATGCATTCATTTGATCTCAACAGATTGTAGTCACCCCAGAAGAGTCTTTGATTGTATAAGCCCTACTAGATCTTTCCAATGGTCAGATCTTCTCTTTTTCTCGGCTTTACCTATTTCTTCCAATATCACATTGGGGTTGATTCAGCAAAAAGGTTCTGGCCACCAGAAAGGTATTTCATTCCCCCTCTTTGCTAGTTCATCTGCTATTCCATTTCCTTCTATTCCAGTGTGTCCTGGAATCCACAGTAAGGTAACCATATTGTTCTCGCCTAGTTCATTGAGTTTGTCTAGGCATTCCCACACCATTTTGGAACTGATTACACAAGAGGTCAGTGCTTTAATGGCTGCTTGACTATCCGACATTATGATAATACTTTGTCTTCTGTATCCTTTATCAATATTGAACTGGGCGCACTTTCTTATAGCGTGGATTTCCGCTTGAAAGATACTTGGGGTTTTTCCCAAGCTTTCAGAGTGTTTGGTTCCTGGTCCGAACACTCCTATCCCAGTTCCTTCTATTGCTTTTGAGCCGTCTGTGTACCATTGAATGGCATTCTTTCCAAGTCTGGTAACGATATTTGGATCCCATTCCTTCTTGTTGCTTAATTCCGTACCTAACGAATTCCTTTGAAAACTTATACTCTTTCATCATACCGTCTTGCGGCATGTCCCAGGTTGTCTGATTTCTAAGAAGTGAGGAGGTGGTTTTTTTTAATGATTCTCTCTCTACTTAGTCTGTATCTTGTTCTTTCTGCAACGCTTTCCACCACTATATGGAATAGAGGATTACATTGGGTATTCTTCATTTTTATAGATACAAATCCCGGTAAAACATCAAACGATTTTTAGCTCTGTCTTCAATGACCTTGGACCTTTAACTGACCGCGATGTTGCCAGTTTAAAATATTTCCTATATTTTTATAGTTAATATTACCACAACGCACAATCGATTATAACACAATTAATATCGCCAAACAAAAGCAAACAAAAATGGCGTAATGAATTTTGAGCACAGATTACAAGTGATTTTGAGCATATTTTGACGTTTTGAGCCAAGCCGTCAGTCACCGTTATTGTGCATTGTTGATATGGATATTGTTTGTGAAAAAAAGTATATATTTATGGTATGATTTTTATACATAATAATCTTTTTAATTGTATAATTCTTTTAATGTTAATAAAATTGATTTAAAACAAGTAATTATCGAATATTTGTATCTGTATAACTATCACCCTTAAAAATAATGCTCACAAAATATTTGACCTATGATCATAAATTGAAGGAAATATCATGCAAATTGACAACCCTGTTGAGAAATTTTTTATTGAAAATATTTCATAACCTTTTTTTTTCACGTATTGAAAATTTTCTACTCAAGGTACTGCTAAACTTTTTCCTATCAATTGGTCCTTTTTGAGAAATAGCACACAGTTCACAAAAAAATAACCATAAAAATCAAATTTTTGCTACAAGAGATAATATTTTTTGAAAATGTATTGAGTTTTTTTAAATGCCAGTATATAATTATGGTAGCTGACAATAAATGACTTAATTAAATGTTCGCATAAAAAAGTTTTCAGCCAAAATAAACTAGTTAATAAATTCACCATAATATCGACAAGTCGTTCAATTTGGAAAAATACTCGAAAAAAAATATATTGAATATTTCAAGTTTCTCGCATTTACCGTAAAACGTGTGTATCGCTGTCGTCAGAGAGAGGTATCAATTTTCTCAAATTACACAATCCTAAAGATTCTTTGAATCAATTAAAACGTTGTTTTAGCAAATATCGCTTCGTATGTCTGCCCGTACAACTTTATCTGTTAATTTATTGTTCAGGATCTGTCGTTTAACAGAAAGGCTTGGAATAATAGGCATTTTTTCGTGTTTTTGTCGAGAACTTGAAAAAAAAAACAGTCCATAAACATAACGGATTCTTTATATATATAAAAAAAACATCGAGAGAAAACACTGATTGATATCATTTGTAAAAATTGGAATGCCAACCTGGCTCTATAATACTATAATGTTGAGTTTTTTGATAAAAATTACGTAATTGCTGTGAACATTGTCCCAGTAAATCGATAAAATTATAGTCCGTTTCTAGATAACTGAAGCAATATACAGGATGGGCCTGAAGTAATTGTGTATGTGTGTGGGGGGGAGAAACTGGCTTGGTAATAAATCCTTCAGCCACAGATTTTTTTTTATTTGTTTAGCATTATGTATTTGTACCTACAATTACTTAAGAACCACCCTATAGAAGGAACAGGGAAAAATATATGCAACGAATAACTTCCCGTATATCTCTCGTATACAATTAAATATCTAAAAATAATTATCCAAACTACAATTATTATTTTAACGTGTAACGAAACGTCTTCCTGCATTAATTTACTTTCATCTTCATTCCCTATTTAAAAACGTTCTACAACCCTTACCAATCGAACAAGGTACATACATATTCATACCGAGTTCTTTTTTTTTATCTCCGCTTCAACATCTAATCGGCAGTATCTTCGAGTTAATTAGGGCATCTGTCATTGTAAGACCGTTGCACTATCCAGCACCGACGAAACGGACTCTCAAAATGATCCTTGTGGTACGCCGCCGTAGGGCGAGGGGTTGGTAAACTAAAACACGTGGCTATGCACGCGACTGACATAAGGTGTTTCTTGTTTTTACTGTTTGGAAAAGGAACCGAAGAGGTACTGAGTGCAGTGGCGGTCGCGTGAGTTTTGAAATGTTTTTATTACAGATATTACGGTTTCTTTGTATTTATAGGTTGACTATTTGACACATGTGAAAGCTGTCACTAGATACAAAGCCAAATCTGAAAGGTTACTAGATGTTCTCAGTGCTGCCATGTACGCAATGCGCTAAGCACATCTGGGATTTTCTTAAGGTTAAGAGCAATTTATGAAAGGCGTGCTTAAATTCCAAACGTGCATAAATCTTTCAGATTGAGCTGAAATTTTTAGTTTAATCAATTTTTCTTTACGACTGAATTAATTTGGAACTTATTGTGCCTGTTTATTGGTTATACGTCCCGTATGATACGCCTCTGGTATCAAAAAGGAAAGCCGCATTGCAGCAACATAAACTATAGGAGCAGCTGTATAGAGAAGAAAGGAAATTTCAGCTTTAAGCAAAATTTTAATATTAATTATGATAATATTTAATGTTTGTTCTGTGCAAAAAGGATAATATTTAATTTATGAATTAAACTAATTGAAGAAATTTGTTAAATATTGTTCTATTATACAGAGCGTTTCAATGAAAACGTTACTTTTATTTAAAAAAAAGGTAGAACGTGTCGCGGGACACACGGTAGGAACTTTAGTTCCTTTTAAGCAAAAATTATGTAATACATCTGTCGTTATAGATAAACAATTTGCATATTCCTCGGTGGTCGATTAGTAAGCAAACCAGACTCTCACGCGGTAGTCCCGGGTTCGAATCCCCGTAAATAAGTTTTTTTTTATTTTTAATTTTATTTTTAAATAATTATTCTGCTTGATATTAATAACGGCAACAGGTAGACGTTCGAAATATTTAGCAGAATATTCATTATTATAGATAATGGTACGGTACCCTACATGAGGGAGTCCGACTGGCAGCATCTACTTATAACAGCATCGTATATTTAAAAAGGGAAACCGTAGCATTATACAAATTGGACATTCAAGAACTGTACGTTTACCACAAAAAAAATTAGTGGAAACATAAAATTGAATTGTTAAATTTTCAATTTGAAGTTATATTACGGTTTATATAAATTTTTATTTTCTAGTTTTTTTCTTAAGTGGGTCGTAGAAAAAATATGCTGTTCGACTCGTGTGGATTGTCCATAACGCACTTGAACGATTGAAATTTCGCTCTCGTGCGATATGGCCATCATATCCACACTAGTTGCACAAACTACTATTTCTATCAAAATATGCCCTTTTACATTTAAAAACAACCTGCCATATGTCAAATCAATTTATCCATCCATTTTAAAGTTATCGAATTAAAACATTCAAGTTTTCAAAATTTCAACACCCTGTATGTCGAAAAGTAAATGTGCTAGACACCTTAATCCTCATATCATTTTGTTCAATTTTACGAGAGCAATCTACATGCAAACGTTGTAATTACCCTTAACGTTCGAGATGCTTATATCATTTTTTGCGCGATCGTATTGAAATAAATTCCGAATAAAATAATTTAGATTTCTTCGAAATGAACGAAATGTCAAAAGTGACCTTTATACTTCTCGATCAGTTTAAAATATATTTTGCATTTTGATGAAATTGTCTTTTTTTCGACGTCTGAACGGTAAGTAAATCACTTACCGACGTGTTAAACTTAGAAACCAGTAAACACAACCTACCGTCCTGACAACCGATGCTGTAAATAAACAAAAAAGATTAATCGCGCAAAAAAATTATGGAAATAGCAAAAATTTATCCGAACAAATTCAAGTAGATCACCAGCACTGCGAATACCAGATACAGATAAAAAAAGTCATATAAACTCATATAAACATCTACCCCTTCCTAATTTTTTAATTGGAAATTGTTTATATTATAAATTTAAACTTTTTATATTACTAATAATAAAGAATGTATTCCTTACTTTATAATCGTCCTGAATACGTGAATCTAATTGGAAAATTCAATATAAAATTACTATCAATCAATATTGAAAAGAATACTTCATAGACACCTTCGTCCACTTCATTAATCTTGTAAAATTAACTGTATCTACTTAATAAATTCGACAAAATAATTATAAAAAAAATATATTTAAGGTGTCACCGTCTCGTATTCCATTCATCAAATATTATATTCGATTTGATTTGTTCAATAATATCCGTCCTTCGACTCAATCCAATCAAAATGTTCTGCGTCGATTACATTGAAAAGTCTCGTTACTTACCTGTGTTTTTACAAAGTCAATCAATCAGTCGGTTAACACCCATCAGATTTCAATCAATAATAGGCCATAGAGTTGAAAAAAAAAGTATATAAATATTGTCAAAGCATTTAAAATTCTACAGTTGTCTTAATTTGTCTGAAGTTCCATTAGTGTATCACGTGTGGTCGTATTTTTGTAGTTAGTATCTCTCAAATGACGCTAGTAGTCCCTTTACCTTTTTTTTAAAGGAGCCGTGCCTTCGCCGGCACTACCTCAGCCTCCTTGGTTTATTGTGGATGTCCCTTTAACTTGGGCATTTTTTGTAGTATTTATCATAAAAAGTATGATAAATACTACAA
>CAJUYG010002991.1:0-24966 GCA_910591675.1 Galerucella calmariensis
GCGTTCCAGCTACCGTTGTCAAGATTAACTAGTAAGTAATAAAATTAATAAAATAATTTTTGGTCCCTATCTGACACAACGAAAAGATATGACAACTAGACAATCAATGATATTTTGATGTTTAAGACTACAGTCTATCCATCTGCAGCTTGTTTCGTCAATTTGCTTTTGACGAATTGCCCTAGTGATTACTTTGTGGGAGGTGTTGTCAAAGGCACCCTCTATATCAAGGAAGGCTGCTAATAATACTTCCTTATTTTCGAGAGCGTACTCTATTCCTTGTACTAGGTGATGGAGTGCTGTCTCTGTGGATACTCCTGGTAAATAAGGGGTGCGGGAGAGTGGGAACCTTGTTACAAAAAAACGCCTGTAATTCCGATTTTAATAAACTTGATGTTGTTTGGAAGAGCTTTTATTGAACAATCGAAAATTTGTGAATATGAAGCAGTCTGATCAATAACATAAATGCTAGAGGGCGCTGTTTTATTTTTTTTAAATATTGTGTTTTCTCGTAACAATTTTAAATGGAAAGATACAAATTGAAGTAGGTCATTGAAAAGTAGACTAAATTACTAATAAAACACTAGAAAAAGTTACATGAGCTTCAAAAAATAAACGAGAAACTTGACCTTTTACAAATGATGCCAAACAGCAAGGTAGATTTGTTTGAATACTCTTTCAATTTTTTTGTTTAATATGAATAAAAAAAATGCATTCCATTTATAAATTTCATGGGGTTTCAGAACAATCAAAACTTTTCATCAAGAAAGACATTTGTCACTTAAACTACTTCTCCGTATATGTAATAGTGGATTTTTTATAGATCAGTTTCGAAAACCGACTGCAAAACAAGATATTCCCAAGGGACTTGTAACGAAAGATGAACACGACTTCAATTTAGAAACGGAAGATAAACAATTTTACGTTCCTCAGAAACCAACTTCTAAACCAACACTGTTGAAAAATCAAAATAAACCTTTATTCAAATCGAGAAGTTCGGAAAAATTGATAGATACTGATGAATTTAAATATAAAATACCCAGTTCCCCAAGTGCTAGTTCATCATCCAGTGCCAATTTGTACAAGCGACAACCACAGAAGCATAAAAATCGAGCTAACGATTTAATTTCACCGGTTTATGTCTCCGACTTTCCCAAGCAAATTGAACCGGCAAAATTGGTAGAGGCGCCCATTTTTCATCCAACGGAACAAGAATTTCAGGTAAATTGATAATAATCTCCAACTAAGCTTTAACTGTTACGCAGAATCTGCAGAACACTCTTTTATTTTGTTTATAAATATTTTGTCGCCAATTTGGTTTAAGCACCTTGATAATTTTTCTTGGAAACCCTAAAGGCAACGATTCGTTAACGGTCAATAATTGACTTTGACAGGTCAGCCAATATTGTGCTGGAGAAGTTGAACCACAGTATAGGAACGAACCAGTATGTTATCTCGTGACGTTACACTGCCGAGCTCTCTGTGACCTACAACGTCGTTCGGATGAGTATCTCATCCGGCGGCCAGTGCTGTGCCAGTGGTGAACTTGCGAATAAAATTATTTATTACAGCTTATACGGTATCCGCCAAAATAAACAGTACCGAAACAGAGAGTGCTGTGGAGTTGTTTATGTAATATGGATTTGTCATATTTGACTTAACAAAACTAGCCACCAAAAGTATAATCCTAACCGTAATATTAAACTAAAGGTTCAAAATGTTCACCGTTAACATCCATGCAATGCTGCAGAATAGTTCAAATGATTGACTAACATTTCCTAGCATATCAACGTTAGCAGATAGAAATGCCGCACTAATTATCTCTTTCATGTCATCTCTAATAGCCGGGGGATTTTATGAACTTCTTGCTTACAAGACCCGAAAAAAATAAATATACTTTTGTTAAATCGGGTGACCGAGCTGGCCAATCAGTTGGGCCCCCTCTTACAGCATTGCATTGATGTTAACGGTGAACACTTTGAACCTTCAGCTTAATATTACGGTTAGGATTATACTTTTGGTAGCTAGTTTTGTTTAGAATGAATTATTCATTAAAATTTATCATTAATTAGGATTTTTTGTTACATACAACGTTTATTGCTTTCACATAATAGGTCAATAATAATAGTTTACAATAAATATTACCAGATAGCTCTGTTTTCATAAACTTTGGGTATAGGGAATGCTTGAAAAAAATTAAAGTTACATAATCGAAGATTCTATTTTTGATATAAAATACAGGGTGTTCCATTTGAAAGAAGAAATAAAATGACAGGTTCGAGTTTCCGTTCACCCTGTATACAAGAAAGAATATAATTGAAATTTATTAGGATACGGAGATTTTGCTTCATGTTACGAAACTTTGTTTGGCAAAATACATTTTTTTTCTTCAACGTACAACAAGTTACAGAGCGTTGATTTACCTACGATTTTCACATAAACGTGTCCATATCTTTTCAAGGACTCTGTATAACGTGGCAAAACCTCATATCAAAAGCTTCAAAAAATGTAACGAATCCGAATTCGGTATAATATACAGGGGTTCCCATTTGAAAAATCATTTGTTTGGTTTGTAACGGATTTATGCAGCACTCTGTACAGTTCGATATAATTTCAAAATATGGACCTTCAGTCCGTCTACTATTTTTGTTAACAACATTTTTTGATATCTCTTAAAATAACACATATACCGAAGATTCATTTTTATGTTTTTTAACCCCTTCCGAGCACATTTTTATATTTTTTCTTCATGTGGTTGTAGATAAAGCTTTGTATGACACTTGTGCGTGAAATACTTTTGCGCACTCGTTGCGAAAAAGGCACTCGCTACGTTCGTGCCTTGCATTTTCGCAACTCGTGCGCAAAAGTATAACTTCACGCACTTGTATCATAAATAACTATTATTTAGTGTCCATTTGAATAAGTATTCAATATTTGGTGGTGGTAGGATGCTGTAGATGTAAGTATCAAATATCTTTGAAACGTCTCAAGAAAGACATCTTCAAGGTCTCATTCAGTTACTAAGATGCTCAGACTAAGATAGGGTATAAAACGAACATCTCCAAGAATTCTTTTGCTATCTGGGTTTATAACCATATCGTATTGTGTTCCGTTTGCAGGATCCTTTGGAATACATAGAGCGAATCAGACACAAAGCAGAACAATTTGGCATATGCAAGATAATACCTCCGAGCAGCTTTAAACCAGAATGTAAAGTAACTGATGATATGCGATTTACAGCTTATAATCAATACGTTAATAAAATGCTGTATCGATGGGGTCCGAACTATAAAGAATTGATGGCTATCAAAAAATATCTCGAAACTCAAAATATTGCTTTAAATCATCCACCTTGGGTAAGTATAGTAGCTATTGAAATAGTTTGTTCAACTGTGTGTTTCTGGTGAACGTATCTGATCTCAAAGTGGGCCGTATGTTTTTTTATTTACGATAATGTTTTTGAAATTCCAATGTATACTTTGGGAAGTTTATCTGAAGCCGTGAAAGGAATGCAGTCGAAATCATTCGATATTGCCACGTTTAACTATGAAAAAGCTAAAGTGCTAAGTATATAGTGATAATAATTAGAAAAGGGACTTTTTATTATTAACAATATCAACAATATGATTAAACGTTAATTCTTTAATGTGCTTGCTTCCTTGGATTTTGTCTATGAACATTATTTTTTCAATTTATGAATATTAAAAGATGAACACTTCTCCAAATTTGCTATGGGATTCTTCAAGCTCTGGCAGAGTTGTGCGAAAACCACATTTTTATCGGAGGGCCTGACCAGCTGACTTCTTATTGTCAGGCGCCTGCGTGTGCTCTTCTCTCTCAATTCGTCAATTGATTAGTATTGATTTATCCAGTGGCGTTGGTATTGTCAGTGACATTTGTATTTTCCTGGTCCTCTTGTTTTTTTTTCAGCAGGAGCCGTCCCTTTGCCGGCACCACCTCAGCGTCCTGGGCTTCTTGTGGATACTCCTAGTGTTCTAACTACAGCCTATTCAGCCAATCCGTTCCCTGTATTAGCTCATACAGGTTCTTTGCTGGTTGGTTGTAGAAGTCTTCTGAAGTCATTTGGGTTCTGCCTTCTGTGGTCCAGCGACAAACAGTTGCATAGTATATGCAGAGCTGCTTCGGTATCCTTTTTGCATCTCCTGCATGTAAGGTCTCCGTTGTACAGCCCTATTTTGTTTAGGTGCTCCTTTGTGGGAAAGTGTCCCGTAAGTAGCCCCGTTATGGTGTGTAGTATGTTCCTGCTCATTGACAGCAGTTCTTTCGCTACCTTTTCTGCCCACAGCAGGTTCGGGTCCGTTCATCAGAGTTGACGATCCTGCTCTTGCGAGTTCGTCAGCTTTTTCATTGCCAGCGATTCCTTTGTGACCTGGGACCCACTCCAGTGTTACACTGTTCCGAGTCGCCAGTCTTCTAAGTTCTTCGCCGCATTCCCATACTAGCCGAGATGTCACCCTATAGCTCTGAAGTGCTTTAAGGGCAGCTTGACTGTCACTGTAGATCCTGATCTGCCTGTTGTTGTAGGCTCTCATATTATTAGCCCTTGCACATGCAAGTATTGCATAGACCTCTGCTTGAAATACAGAGACGTATTTTCCTAGCGAGACGATTCCTTCATGCTTGCTCGTCTTGCTGTATATGCCCGCTCCGGTGCCGAGCTCATTTTTTGATCCGTCTGTATACCAGATCAGTTCATTCGCTCTACTAAGTGGTGGTGCGTTCTCTTCCTCAAGCTCCTTTCGCTCTTTGATGACAATCTCGAAGTTCTGCTGGTCATGTGGTCTGTTGGCATTTTGAAAATGTCATCATCCACATGCCTTATCTCTGTGTGTCCTCTCCCATGTGCCACGTCATGGTCTGATGCTTTTTCCAACCGGGTTAGTGCTGCCCTTGCTTCGCACAGTATGACGCAATGTAGTGGAGGAAGGTCTAGCATTGTCTCCAGTGCCGCTGTAGGAGTAGTCCTCATTGCCCCTGTAATGCCAGTGCATGCAAGTCTTTGCACCTTGCTTAGTTTTAGCATAGCAGAGGATTGTCTGATTTTTGGCCACCATACCAGAGATGCTTATGTGATCCTGTGAATGACAACCATTTTATACAGCCAGTGTACCATGCTGGGTCTAAGTCCCCATTTAGTGCCGTAAGTGCGTCTGGCAACCATGAAGGTCACCTCAGCTTTCTTGATCTCGTGCTGAAGGTGTCGGTTCCAAGTTAAGCCTGGGTCTAGGATAATCCCAAGATATTTTACTTCATCCGACAATCGTATTGGTTAACCTTGAAGCTTCAAAGGGCCAAGTCCTTCCCTTTTCCTTCTTCTGGTGAACGCAATTATCTGTGTTTTTGAAGGGGCAATGCGTAGTCCTTCTTTTACAGTCCAGCCTGTTACTACATTTAAAGCCATCTGGAGTCTGTTTCTGGTTGTACTGTTGTATTTACCTTGGGATAGAATTACTAGGTCGTCTGCATATCCTATGGTGTTAAATCCTTCTCTGTGTAGGGTTCTGATGAGCCCGTCCATGACCAGGTTCCACAGTAGCGGGGATAGTACTCCTCCCTGCGGACAACCCCAGGTTGCACGTACGGCCATTGTCTCCTCCATCAGAGTTGATTCTATGAGCCTGCTTCTAAGCATGCAGTCTATCCACCTGCAACTTGTGGCATCGATCCCAGAATTCCTTGTCGCCTTAGCTATAGATTCATAGGAGGTGTTGTCAAAAGATCCTTCTGTATCGAGAAAGGCTGCTAGCAGTACCTCTTTGTTTTCCAGCACGTATTCAGCCATTTTTATGAGTTGATGTAATGCTGTTTCGGTTGATTTTCCCTCTCTGTATGCATATTGATCTCGGTGTATTGGTCTTGTGGCCAGTATACCGTCTCTGATATGTCTGTCGAGAAGTTTTTCAAGAGTCTTCAGCAACAATGACATTAGACTGATTGGTCTCAGAGCTTAAGCCGTGTCCTGTCCAGATTTTCCAGGTTTTGGTATAAATGCAGCTCTGATTCGTTGCCAGGTTCTTGGAATATGCCCTAGAGCTAGGCTAGCTCTGAGCAATTCATTTACCCTGTAGTGCAGAGTGTTGCCTCCTTTTTGGAGTAGGATAGGATAAATCCCGTCTGGTCCCGGTGTCCCCCGGTCCTCTTGTTAGTTGAAGTCGCTCTGATCGACCCCTGAGTGCAGTGTCCCTGTTGATAAAAAAAATTGTAATGATAAAAAAATTATAATAAAAAAAAGAGAGAAAAATAAATAAAAAAAAGGGGGGAAATTTTAAAAGGTAGATAAAAATATGTACATCCTTGAGCAAAATGTGAAGATGGCGAATGGACATAGTATCCGCAGCCAAGGTAAACCAAATCGCACACACACATACATTTGTATTTCCAGTTTTACTTGGTAAAATAGGTACCGTACGCCATTCCCGCGTTTATATCAGATAGGCGCCATGTTTCCCCACCTCTTACCGATGTCCCGTAGTTTCAGATAAACTTACCAAACTATACAGCCAAGTATCGGAAGAAAATGATTCACCTCTTATCAGAAAGCTCAGCCGTGGATATAAAGGGTACCCTTCTTTTCTCTTCTGCTTCTAACAACATTTATTTTACTAGATTGGTGGCATGGAGATTGATTTACCGAGACTTTACCAAACTGTACAAAGTCTAGGTGGATTGAGAGAAGTAATTGAAAAGAAAAAATGGCCCAAAGTTTCAGATCTAATGAAAATACCAAAATCCGCTCAAGATCGTGTCACAAAGCTGGACGACATATATTGCAAATACTTGCTACCTTATGATATACTTTCTCCAGGTAAGTTGTTGAAAATAAAATTAGTAGACTCCGTTTCACATTAGAAGAAGCCATGTGAAGTTCGCCAACTGTCTTGCGCAGGAGCCAAAAAATCGGTCTATGTCGCTTCGTACGAACCTTTCATGCCATTGGAGTTACAAACGACAGCCATTTTAGTATTATTGTGTCAATTTTATGAAAATATGGCGTTGGTTTTGACAACAATTTCGCGCATACGACTGCAACTTCACGTTGGTTCTTCTCACGTGAAACGCAATCTAGTAGGAATTTTATTTATTAAAGAATTATGTCTCTTATAATTTGAATGAGATGAAGAGAAAAACTTGTTAATTCATTCTTTAGCTCGGATGCAGGTCCTTTTGCCTCATACACCTCAGCTTTGTTGGGTTTTTATTTATAATTAGCGATAGAAGAATGTGTTTCAATAATGATTATTTATTTTCATAAAACAAAAGACGTATTGATTATAACTCGTGGAATACTTACACAACATCGACTAGCTCAACATTTTATAGGTTGGTTTGTTTTTCCTGTTCTGAATGACACTCATATTTAACACCCTTCCTCAAACCTGTACAATCTTCCAAGTGTTAAAAAATACAACTTTTAACATGAATAGAGTACACGCATATTTCATATTTTGCTTAGATATTAATTTATAATAGTAAAGTTGATATTAAAAATAACTTATAATAGGAAATAAACCAGTTTCCATTGGAAATTACTTCAAAATTTTAAAATAAAATTCAAATTTCAATGCACTTTCCGACCAACACCCGAGGATTTCCGAACGCTACCGATGATACGTGTGATGTCATATCTCTTATTTGTTTACTTTTGTCAATATGGCCGGTATTGCATTAGGTTCTGTGTAGTTGTGTGTTTATATTGTATTTTAATCAACTATTAATGTTTGTTTGAGATCATCACGTGTTTGTGTGTGCTTTTTTTTATTTCTAAAAGTCAACGTAAAGTGGAAAGTGGACATAAATATTCGATATTTCCGAGGATATTTTAAAACTTTTAGAAAAAAATATTTTATTTACTAGTTCAGTGTTCAGTGACGATTCTTTCATATTTTGTGAGTAAAGATATGGCTAGCGAAGGTTTTGTAAAAACACAAACTGATAACTCATTTATGTTGCTGAATTTATGAAGTCAAACAGCTGCTTTAATGCAGAGAAAATAAGAGGAGCTAAAGCATTATCGTTAGTACGATTTAAACTATGTATTATATATAATGATTCCTAGACATATAGGTACATAACCTCAAACTATTTAAGAATAGAAATTACCAGCATAAAAGTAGGTACTTACATTAAAATGATCTTCACAAACAAAAGTAGTAGTATTTGTCGAAATATCGTCTTTGTTTCGACGCATAGCTTGCAACCATAATGCCCTTCTCTTAAGTGTATTTTTGCTTGCGCCACCAGGTAAAGTAACAAATGTTTTGTCTGGAGTTTTAATAGACGTTGATTTACACTATGAAACAATGCAATACTTGGAATACAAAGTTTTTTTCCGCTTTATCCATTTTTAAAGCTTTCAGAAACAAATTAGGTCACAAGAACTCAGAGCGTGATACACGAATAAGAACGTAAACAAATGACGTCACTCCATGGGGCAGCCATCTTTATGACGTAAAGAGCGTTTTGGCGGACTTTCAAAATTTTATGATTTTTAAAGTTTTAAAAGTAAAGTTTATATTTTTTTGAAAAAATTGGCATGCAAGGTGTTAGGAGACCTGATAAAGCGTCAATTCCCACCAATAGCAAAATTTATGCTTGTACCCTATTTAGTATCGTTTCAATTTTGAGAACTTTTAATTACATGAGAATTTGGTGAATATGTTTGCAATAAAATGGTAATAACAAATAAATGATTTGTCAAATTTTCAATTTTAAAAATCTCGCATAAATAAAAAAAATGTTGATCTCTTCATGCTAATATGTTATCAACATATAGAAGTAAGAAGCGTCTTATACTTTGTTCAGATTTTGAACGTTCAAGTTGTAAATGTGTTATGAAATTATAATTATAATAATATAATACTATTACCTCCGACAAAAATTGAAAGAAGAATGATCAAACATTGGAAAGCTTTTTATAATGCAGGTCACAGGTCTAAAGTTGATTTAATTCCTACAATTTATTACATCCTTCAATTGCATCTTGGAAATTGACCATTTAGCATTTTGCCGAAACATGTCCCTTTCTTTGACACACTGCATACGTTTGATTATGTACTGAGCACTTATTAACTATGAAACCCTCCATATGGGTGGTTACGTATTACCGGGTAGGTACGTACAGTCAGAGACAGGATTCCAATATAAAATAAAAGTTTATTCTTAAATATAGGTACTATTACTGACACAACAGAAAAAATTTGACAACTAGACAATCAAAAATTATTTTGAAGTTTAGGACTGCAAAATTTTGTTATCAAATTTTTATTAAGGTCCATTCATAGTAGATCATATCTGTGGCAAAATGTGGAATGAAATATTTCATTTTATGACATTCCAACGATATGATAGTCTACTAGAAATGGAATCCAGTGAAGTGCACGTTCCAGGAACGGTTTTTATTGGGATAGCGCGTTTTTTCGCTTATATTGGAAATGTTGTTAATAAAACGCGTTTCTTGATAGTTTTTTGTGTATGAATATTTAAGTTTTTGAAATATGTATACTCAGTTTTGTGATTTTGTGTATTGAAATATGTATCGATTAACAACTATTCAAATTATAAATTATATATATATATATATATTATACAGTCACTATTTACAAAAAGGTGTGTGGGTTTAACGGCTGATTTGAAATGAAGGATTCTGTTCCTGGGATTTCGTCGCAGGTGGGTTCTTCTGTTTGTGAAGTTACGACCAGGGGAGTGTGTATCAGATCGTACAGTAAACGCAATGGAATATCCCTAACTCAATACCTAAGGGACGGGAAAATCAGGAAAGGGCGAAAGTCAATACCTTTCGCTCTCTATCGGTTTTCTGGATGTACGCTGAAGTCAATACACTCGGCGAGGATAGAGTATCTCTAAGTCAGTACCTTAGGGACAGGAGCTTCAGAGGAGCACGAAAGTCAGTAGTTTTCGTACATAAACGGTTCAGGATTTTCACTGAAGTCAATACCTTCAGCGCGAACGGGTTAATTCAGACAGGTCAATACCCTGCTGAACGAGGAGATGGATTGTCGACAAGTCAGTACCTTGCCAACCGGAAAAAGGAAGTCCACCGAGTCAATTCATCGCTAGACTGCCTGCTACGATTCTCGGTCGTCCTTTTATATCTACACTTGCTTGGTAAAAACAGCTTTGTATCGAACCATTGTCGTCTCTAAAACGATGCTTCCGGTGGATATCGTTACAACTAGATGTAGTCCAGTAACAACACCTGCAAATATCGAAAGCTCCTGAAAAGTCGCTGAGGACTTCACTTTAGGCTCAACGTAATGTGTTAGTAGGACATTAACAATCGATGACGCACACCAAGAAGGGTATTATTTCAACCATACCTATCTATATTTTCTTCTCTTATCAGTCTTGACATTTATTTCAACTATAAGGCGGTCTCCAATCATTCTGTTTCCATAACCCCTTTTACATTGATCATTAATACATAAAAAATCACAAAGTTATGCATGGTTTTCAATGTTGCATACTATTGTCCTATATGTTCATTCTCTGATTAAGCTTAAAAGTTTCCATGGGTATAATTGTTTTTTGGTACAAAATACTTATACCTTTCTAGAAGTTTAGTGAGTCTTCTCCTATGCAGTTCAAACAAATTGCAATTTTAACATTTTCCTCTGCACTTAGCTTTTATGAAGGTTTTAGGAAAATCTCGAACTTTTGTCTTCATAATTTCCAACTTTCTATATTCACCTCTTCTAACGGTTTTAGCGGTCGAAAATCCATGATTATCTTGGTAATCATAATGAATTTTTTTTTGAACAATTTATTTGATATTCAATAACGTTGTTTTTGAACACTTCAGCCCTGTGTAATGTAGGTAGATACAAACTGCACATATTTTTTCGGTTACCTGTTTAATATTAAAATTTCAATAGAGGAGTTCAGTCTAAGATCAGTGTGGCCAACAAAAAGTGTTTTTTTCTGACAAGAATGACATTTAAGGTCTACCCTTCAAAACATAAGATTTTTGCATGCTTTTTATCACTGCAAACATCTATATTGCTTTATTGAAATAATGAATACACCCCCGAAGCGTATATTTTGAAATTTAAAATGACTTTTTAGCTGAATACTCAACATATCGGTGGCCAATAACTCTAGGAACTTTTGGCAAGTCACCATTTCATTTCTGTTATTCAGTAACTAATTATGTCAAATGTCAGTTATATTTATTTTTGTTGATATTCGTTTAATTCTGAATGTCCATTTTCGATTAGATTTTTGTAGAATTTCTAGTTAGTTGTATCACTATTCTTCGAATTACTTTTTCTACTAACGTGCGGAAAGTGAATCTTTTCCGCACTAAAAAGCGTGCGGAAAGAGTCACTTTTCCGCACTAGTGCGGAAAGTAAATTTATTGACATTTGAGGAATATACTGACATTTGAATATTCAAAATATGTATTTTGTATATCCAAGTTTACCAAATGACTGAAAAATTGAGAAATTTATTAGAATTCTGCTACAATTTTCAATAAAGAGGAACGCGTACGCTTCAATAATTTTTTAATGGCTGGTATAAGCCTCATCAAATGATTGTCAAATAATAATAAATATCTGACATTTCTCATCTGTCACTTTGAATCAACAAAAATAATCGTCAGTCAATACTCTACGTTATCAAAACCAATTTTACCGTCGCAGCTTTTTCTAAGAGATAATTTATCCATAGAAGAAAAAATAGTGTACCTAACACGTGCGTAAAGTGACTTTTCCGCACGCGATTGCTGGCCGAACTCCGCTAAAGCGTCGTTCGGCCATCTGCAATAGCGTGCGGAAAAGTATCACTTTCCGCACTAGTTAGGTAATTCTAATTACTTTTTCTACTGACATCTGACATAACTAGTGACAGATAACAGAAATAGAATGGTGACATGCCAAGAGTTCCTAGAATTATTGGCCACCGATATGTTAAGTATTCAGCTAAAAAGTTATTTTAAATTTCAAGATATACGCTTCGCAATGATGAAAGACATGCAAAAATCTCATGTTTTGAAGGGTAAACCTTAACTGTCATTCTTGTCAAAAAAACCACTTTTTGTTGGCCACACTGACCTTAGACTGAACTACTCTATTATGTCCTATATCTAAAGGTGAATTCACAAATTAAATTATATTAATTTGAATGAATAACAATTACTTCGTCATTTTTATTCAATATCTTCAAAACTGAAATGATTACATTTTTTCAGCTGAAAGAGAGAAACTTTTCGACGAAGTCGAAACTGAATGGACAAAAAAAGAATCTAAGATATTATCGAAAGCACAAAATCAAAAACCGAATGATGAAAATACGTCTACAGAAGAGTTCGATATGGAAGAGAATGACTTTGAAGAGTGTACGACCAAGGGTAGAAACATGGCTTTGAATGCGTTTTTTCGAATAGCCAGAAATACGATGAGCATGTACTTTAAAACCAGCGAACCGTTACCACAAGAGGTATTGTAGGAGATTTTGTTTAGAACCATTTATACATAGAGAAAGTAATGCCAAATATTTTAAGATCCAATGCTCATTCAATTTTGACGATAAAAACTTATTTGTGTACTGAGATGTTTTTACTTACCCACGAACTTGCATATTTCAATTCATGTTTTTGTTTCTTCAAAATTGTTACAATTAATACTCAACTTATGATCGAATAAAGTATATACCTATCGAAGATTTGCCACAGATTCGTAAAAAATCTTTATATCAATTATTATACTTATTCCAACTAGGTACATCGCATTATGCTTAAGACATATATATCCATTTTTTCATCGATGATCCGGTCCACATAGAATTTTATTCATGTACAAATTTAACCCATTGTTTTTTATCTCTTGTAATTGTTTTTGCTTCTGTCCATGTTTTACCTTTTTCTTGCAGTATGCCTACCATAACATCATCCCATGTTTGTTTTGGTCTAGGTAATGGTTTATCAGTTGTTCTTTTTTATTAATGATGGGTTTATTTTGCACAGAAAAAGGGCATTTTATTTCCAAAATTTTTGTAGGTGTACCATCTACAATAACCACTCTATCATCAGGACTAGCACACAGCCATGGTTGACTAGAATTAATTTCTAGACCATACTCCCCTACAGCATATTCGGTTATTTTTTTATAAAATTCCCGAGCATTTTCTTCATATTTCTTACCATGTGACACATTTTCCTTTCATCTCTTTTTCTATTGTAATAGAATCAGCAAGTTCATTGAATTTAGACCTTCGAATTTAATCGCATGAGCACCAGCCATGAGAGTTTTTGTGTTCAATACCAAGAATACCAATTTGGAAATATTAATTTCCAATTTCAATTTTCAAACAAAAATATATTCGCTCATTATTTATTTCGATGTAACACATCTATGTGTAAATGTAAAAATTGTCGAGTTTTTGCAATGAAGGATGTAAACAGTGAATTTCATTATTTACACTTTATTTTCTCATGTTTGAAACTTAATGTGATGGATTGTAGGTTGAACAAGAATATTGGAAATACGTGACAATGCGGCAAAACCACATTTGCGTTCATTCGGGTTCAATAGATTGTGGAAATTGGGGTTACGGATTCGCCGTATCGAAAAATAGTCCATTCGCCAGACATCCTTGGAATCTTAAAGTTCTTACTAATAATGGTGGTTCTGTCCTTAGATGTTTGGGACCTATTATGGGTAAGTTTCATATAATTCCGATGTATTCTTCACAACGGCATATAATAGGCATTTTTTATTGGTAGAAAACATTCATATGAAAACTTTACTTTTATTGTATATTATTTTGCAGGTGTCACAGTACCTACTCTTCACGTAGGCATGGTTTTCAGTGCTTGTTGCTGGTATCGCGATCCGCACGGCTTACCTTGGATAGAATATCTTCACACAGGCGGTAGTAAAATATGGTACGGAATACCAAACTCGATGGGAGAACAATTCCATAATGCTTTAAATAAATTAACTCCTGGCTACGTCAAGGACAAAGAACTGTGGCTACCATCGGATACAGTTATGGTGCCACCAAATCTGTTGGTTGAAAATCAGGTATGTTTTTTTTTATCCCCTGTATGTTCCTTGTGGCATTACTTATTCTTTTTTCATATTTTTATTACGACGTTTCGGTAGCGTTCCAAATTATTAGGTAATTAGCGTTAATTTGATTCTGATCCTGTTTCTACTGATTGAATCAATACTTGAGATTTGATCATCCTCTCTCGGATATGTAAGAACAATACCGCCGTTTTTCAATGCATAGTTTGGTAAGTTTATCTGAAACTACGGGGCATCGGTAAGAAGTGAGGAAACATGGCGCCTATCCGACATAAACGTGCAAATGGCGTACGGTACCTATTTTACCAAGTAAAACTGAAAATACAAATGTCACTGACAATGCCAACGCCACTGGATAAATCAATATCAATCAATGGACGAAGTGAGAGAGAAGAACACACGCGAGCGCCTGCCAATAAGAAGTCAGCTCTTCGATGAAAATCACCAATTATGTAGTTCGGTGGGTGTGGTCATTATGGTTTTCGCACAACGCTGCCAGAGCTTGAAGAATCCAATAGCAAATTTGGAAAAGTGCTCATCTTTTAATATTCATAAATTGTAAAGATAATGTTAATAGATAAAATTCAAGGAAACAAGCACATTAAATAATTAACGTTCAATCATATTGTTGATATTGTTAATAATAAAAAGTCCCTTTTTTAATTATTATCAACAGTAACAACACAAGAGCTTTTTATTATCGGATAAATTTTTCTTTGCAACGAAACAGTTTTGCCAATCACTAATTTTACGAGAAAAACTGACATGATAAAATCGCGACACCGAAGGTGGAGCGAAATACGAATCGAAAAATGGATAATAAATACAGCAAAAAATACACCCAAGCACAATCTAATGTAAAAACAACAATAATAACCAGATATAAAGGTATAGTTGAAATAATACCCTTCTTGGTGTGCGTCATCGATTGTTAATGTCTTTCTAACACATTACGTAGAATGAAATGGAAAAAAAGGCAGGTCTGTGATTAATACTAATCAAAATATCACAATGTTTAAATGTATTACAAACGTGAACCCTAATCTTTCACATACAAAAATTTGATTGGTTGATGTTTAGATTACGCTCAAGCTCAACCTATCAATCAAGACTTTAAAATACTATGAAGGCGTTACTTTCGTAGCGGCAATAAGTCTTACATCTTTTTCTACTGTCACGCTGACAGTTCTTGACAGGTCTGTACTTTGTTGTTTATTATTTATGAAAAGTGAATATTAATCTTATTGTTTTATTTATATGAAAAATACAAAAAATATGCATGAATACACGGAAAAACATCAGTATTTTGAAAGTTCTCAAGTATTTTCAGTTAGAAAAATTAATAATTACTAATTGCATAGCCTTTTCGAATTTGGCTAAATACAATCCTGATGATCTTATTTATCAAATTTAAGGTTAGCTATTTGTCAAAATATCAAATAAAATAAACGACATGCGGAAAACCCGGATATACGTCACAAACGATGACGCACACCAAAAAGGATATTGTATGAACCATATAGTCCAAGATCCCAGGATCTTATTCAGCCAAATTCGAAAAGGATGTGAAATTATTCATTACCATCTTTTTTTTTCTAACTGATAATACTTGAGAACTTTCAAAATGCTGATTTACATATTTTATTTTCAAATAGATGAAATGTTAGGTTCTCAATAGCTTCTCGTGTGCTTTGAATACTTGTGTGTTTGTTGAGCTAGCCTAAGAGCACCTGGGCAGGTATCAGGTGAGAAAGGTTACTAAAAATAAGAGCTACTTTACTTAAATTTGTATGTCTAATTTTTATATTATGTTTTGTAGAATAATGTTCTAAAGTAGTATCATAAGTGTCAGACATTTTCCATAGACCAAAACTTTTGTCAGACGCTTTAAAGCTCCACAAACTTTATTTATTTTGAGTTAGAAAAAGAAGCTGGTAATTATTAATTGCATAGCCTTTTCGAATTTGGCTAAATACAATCCTGATGATGTTATTCATCAAATTTGAGGTTAGCTATATGTCAAAATAGCAAATAAAATAAACGACATGCCGAAAACCCGGATATACGTCACAATCGATGACGCACACCAAAAAGGGTATTATTTTAACTATATGAAAGGTATGCACTATGCCTCATTTCACCCCCACTCATAAGTTAACCTACCTGAACAAACCTACCCTCGTTGGACCAAGGTCAGTATTGTTAAGCACGAAATAATCACACCGTTGCCGGATGTGGTAATCTAAAATACGAAGTAAAAATTATATTTGCGGTTTGGATTTTAGAGAAATCTAGACATTTTTATGAAAAAATTGAATAGTAAAAAATTAAGTATGTTTTATTTTCTATGCAGGAACTTCAGAATTATTTCATAATAATCCATTTTAAGAAATATGTCATTATGACATACTACCTAGCTACGTATTTTTGAAGTTGCTACACGCAGAATTATATATTGATTTATTAGTACCTACAGGGAATGAAGCATTTCACCTGGCAATTTTTTCGTCCAGCATGGATTGGCTTGAAATTTTAACAGAAGGTAGCTGATAGCACAAGGATCAAAATCTATATCGAACGGAAGGGCGTTAAAGCCTTGGGGGTGGTTGCCACCCCATCTCAGAGGTGAAAATTTTTTTTATTATATTTTAACCACAGGAATCGATTGAAAAAGTGATTCTAAGCAAAAAATATATATTTTTTTGTAAAATCAATATTCTCTAAGTTATTCGCGATTGAAAGTAACGCTTTTTAGAGGAAAAAATCGACGTTTTTGATATGTTTTTCGCGGATAACTCGAAAATTATGCATTTTATCAAAAAAACTGTAGAGAACAAAATCGTAGCTTTCAAAAAAACAAGCAAAACACTTTTTTAATAATTTTTCTAGAACCAATAGGAACCGAGATATGGCCCATCAATGATTAGCTTTTTTTCCCAAATGCAAAATGTGATAGATTCAAAGTCAAATACCGGAAAAATGATGCATTTTTCGTAGAAAACTCATAGAATCTTTTTCAAAGAGCATAATTAGACCTTTCTTTAAAAAAAAGGTCTGTAGCCACAAAATTGAGTGAATTATGACAAAAATAATGTCAGTACTGAATTTTTTATTCAAAAAAATCGGTGAAAACAACCCCCTTACTACCCCCCTAATTAAAAATGATCTTTACCCTTGTGCAATTCTCTTTGTACATGTATGGTTAATATGTCCAAGAAGCTTGACCGATTTAAAATTCATATTTTTCGAAAAATTATGGCTTAAAGTTAAAAGTTATTTTTCATAATTTTGTATTTTTTACCCTTTCTTTCAAAATAACTCCGAAAATATTAGAGGTACAAGCAAAGTTAAAAAACGAAATTGTAGCTTTTTTTATGACAAAAATTTTCCTGTGAGTATATTTTTTGTACAGTTAATATTTGACGAGATATAGCCGTTTAAAACGTCTATTTACGTACGAGCACCACCTTTTTTTAGCCCTTTAAACTCACCCCATTTAAAAACGAAAGGGTCTGAAGAGATTTAACTTATAGATCCTTGTAGTTCTTGAAAAACCCTACAAAATTGTTTTTGAATAAACTTTTTATCATCAAAAATTAAGGAAATGCGTTAAAAAAAACCAATCGATTTTTTTTTTCGAAAAATTCCGATAGTATAGTATAGTGCACTTGGAAGCATAATAATGTACAAAACCGGTTTATTCGGCAGTGGGGCGTTATATATACGAAATATCTATTACAATAGTTTATAAAAATTGCAATGTTGTGAAGGGTGGTTTTCAAAAGGTTGAAAAGTTACTTAATGCACGTGACACATTTTTTTTACAACAGAATTATGGAGCAAATCCCTATTTGCATTAATGATTTTTCTCTTGTTAAATTTTTTTTTACATATAACACTAATAACAGTTGATTTTTAAGGGTTGAAAAAGTATAAAATTATATTTTGAAATGTAACAAATTCATCATTTTACTAATTCAAATCAATTTTCACCTATCTTAAGATTTATAATGCTATTTTTTAATTTTTGACAATTAGGGGTAGTTTTCACCCCTATTTAACAATCAGGGTTCGTCGGCATGACATGATATATAAAGCAGAGGGTGAGTTGAGCCTAATCCCAAATTTTTATGCAAATCAATCAGAGGCGAAATCATTTTTTAAGGATTCGTGATTTTTTTTACATTAAGCTGTAACAGGGGCTGCTTTTTAAGGGTTGAAATATGATGAAATTGTATTCCAAAGCTCAAAACAATCATTATTCAACTTATCCAAACCAAATCTTACCCATTTTCAGGTTTAAAATGTTATTTTATGATTTTTGACTAATAAGGGTAGTTTTCACCCCTAAAAACCGTTTAGCGCCCTTCGGTTCGATATAGATTTTGAACCTTCGGCTATCACCCACCTCCTGTTAAAATTTCAAGTCAATGCTGGACGAAAAAATTGCGAGGTTTTACCTTTTTTGAGATTCATTCCCTGTACTATATCCAGTAAAAGGACTAGAACTAATTTCCTTTATTAAAGTCAGGAATCGTAATCCCATATTCTCCAATATGGCGGTTGTATTCAAGCCTCTTAACGTAAAGAACTAAAGTTCTAAAATACCATAAGGCACGAATGGAGCGAAGCGCAGAAAGCTCGTGACCAAAGAAATGTTTTTGATACTTAATATACCATATTAATTATTTCATTGTCATCATTTGTTTTCAAGTTTCTATCCCATGCAATTTTTGACGTGTTATATTAACGATCATTTTCATTTTACAGGTATCTCTCTGTCACACTGTTCAAGAACCCGGCCAGTTTGTTGTGGTATTTCCCAAAGCTTTCACATCAAGTATAAGTACTGGTTACGTAGTTTCTGAAAGCGTTTATTTTGCTCCAATTTACTGGTTGAAAACAGCCAAAAGCCTGTTTAATACCCTCAAGCAGAGTAACGAACCTGCAATGTTTTCATTCGAAAGACTCCTAATAAACGTTGCTAGTGATTCCAAATGCAGTATTGAAATTATAAGACAAGTTATACCTCTCGTACAAGAACTGTGCGGCAAAGAAATCGAAAGAAGAAAACAGTTGTATAGTTTCGGAGAAGCGACTAGAGAAAGACTGCCGATTCCTGAAATTATTAGAGGAAAGAAAAAGAAGTTCCTACAAGGGGAAGAAGGAGATTACGAATGTGAAATTTGTAGGAGCAGCTTATTTTTATCAATGGTATGTATAGTGTGTGTCTGACATGAAAAGTATTATGATCGAAGAAAGAGTTCGAACTATTTAAATTTCTTACTTAACATCTTCTGTAAGTTCCTTGTGGCATTACTTATTCTTTTTTCTCTCATTCTTTTGGGAATCAAACCACAATAATGTTTTTTATTTTTTATTTCGACGTTTCGGTAGCGTTCCAGCTACCGTTGTCAAGATTAACTAGTAATAAAATTAATAAAATAATTTTTGGTCCCTATCTGACACAACGAGAAAATATGACAACTAGACAATCAATAATATTTTGAAGTTTAAGACTACAAAACTTTGTTGTCAAATTTTATTAAGGTCCATTCATATAGTAGATCACACCTCTGGTAAAATGTGAAATAAAATATTTTATTTTATGACATTCTAACGATATGATAGTCTACTAGAAATGGAATCCAGTGAAGTGCACGTTACAGGAACGGTTTTTATTGGGATAGCGCTTTTTTTTCGCTTCTTTTGGAAATGTTGTTAATAAAACGCGTTTGTTGTTACGTTTTTGTGTATGATCATTTTTGTTTTCAAAACATGTATAACTCAGTCTGGTGATTTTGTGTATTGAAGTGTGTATCGATTAACAACTATTACAATGATAAATCATAAGAAAACCTGGATAAAAACTTATGATGCTATCCTGATAACGCAGGTAATTGATTATAGGAAATTTCTCTTTCTAACATTGGTAACCAAATTTGACTACATTCTGCTGAAATATTAGCTACACATTTATCTGCATTTAGTTGTATTGAAGCACTTTCTTTGATTTTTCGTCTTTCATTATTGGGCTCTTTCAATATTATTTTTGTCGAATCCCATTGAATTTTATGCCACCCTTCCCAAGCATGTTTACAAATACCTGACTTAAAGAACTCCCCATCTTTGATGTATTTTTTATGTTCACATATTCGGACTATCAATGGTCTAGATGTTTCACCTAAATAGAATTTGTCGCATTCACAAGATATCTGATATATGCAATTTTTTGAAGATTGCTTTTCATTTTTTGGTTTTGTTTTTGTTAGTATAGATCTCAACGTATAGTTAGATTTAAAGCTGGTTCGAATATTAAAATGATTACCAATTATCTTAATTCTTTCTGACAAACCCCTAACATACGGTATTGTCAAGTTTTTAAAAATTATGTTAGCTGAATTATTAATATTATTGTTATTATTGTGGGGTATTAACAATGAGCCTTTCTCTATATTCTTGATTTCTTTATTTACAAATTCTGCCGGGTAATTATTGGCATTTAAAACATTTTTCAGTAGAGTTTTCTCCTTTATGAAATGATTATCATTAAAACAAATGATTCTGGCCCTATCATATAAAGATTTTTCTACCCCTTTTTTAACGCTTATAGCATGATTTGATTCAAAATTCAAATACCTATTAGTGTGTGTTGGCTTACGATAAACACTTGTTTCATACCCTGTGGGTGTTTTATTGATAAAAACGTCTAAAAATGGCAAAAAATTGTTATTTTCAATTCCAATTTCAAATTTTATAGATTTTTCTCCTTCATTTATATTTGTTAGAAAATCATTCAGAGATACTAAGTCATAAGACCATATTGCAAAAATGTCGTCTACATATCTCCACCAGACAATTGGTTTTAGTTTTTGATTATTCACTATTTTGGCTTCAAAATGTTCCATGTAAGTATTTGATAAAATTGGTGAGAGGCAAGAGCCCATGACAAGACCAAAATTCTGTTCATAAAAATCATTATTGAACTGAAAATATGGTTTTGTTATACATAATATTAATAATTCTATTATTGCTGCTACGCTCAATTTGGTCCTTTCTGAAAGGGTCTGATCTATTTCTAACTTTGATTTGACAAGTTCTATTGTTTTCTGTACCGGTACATTTGTGAAGAGACTAACTACATCAAAACTGACCAAATAATGGTTTTTGTTGAACTTTAAACCTGATAGTTTTTCTAAAAATTGATTGCTATTTTTGATGTATGAATCTGTCTGTCCTGCGATGGGTTCAATGATTTTTAATTTACAATTTGATAGGTTGCTGCATGGGGAATTAATAGTGATACAAATTGGTCGTAATGGTATGTTTTGTTTATGAATTTTTGGTCAACCATAAAAATGTGGTGGTTTATTGTATTTAGGTGTTAACATTGTTCTTTCACGATTAGCAAATTCGTTCTTGAATTTGAAAAGTGTCTTATAAATTTTGTAGGATCATTTGGTAACTTAACACTCTTTTAATTAGTACGTTTTTGACAATCTTTGCCGCTCCAAACATTTGTGCATTATTCAGTCTTCTTGTGTGCTTTTTAAGTGATTTAAGAGTTTTTTAATTATTTCGAGAACCGTTAACCGTTTCGGGCTGTATTCACGTGAAATCGAGAGTATTTGGATGAAATAAGGTCGGATTGTGTGTTTTATTATCGTTTTGGACCGTTTTGGTCTGTATTTGACTAAAATAGAATGGAAAATGGCCCAATTGCATCCCTACTTCCGTTTTAAAGCATATTCGAGTGAATTTGTGCATTATTCAGTGTTCTTGTGTGCTTTTCAAGTGGAATTGATGGTTTTTGACTTATTTCGGGAACCGTTGACCGTTTCGGGCTGTAATTATGTGGAATCGAGAGTATTTGGATGAAATAAGGTCGAATTGTTAGTTTTCTTATCGTTTTAGACCGTTTTCAGCGTTCTTGCGAGTGTTGGTCTGTATTTAACTGAAATAGAACAGAAAATGATCCGATTGCAAGCTAACTTTCGTTTTATAGTAGTTTACCTAACAAGTGCGAAAAGTCACTTTACGCACGTGTTAGGTACACTATTTTTTCTACTAGCATGCGAAAAATAACCCAAAAGTTAACATAAAGATACATTTCTTATTAAATGCATATTAACAAATTAATTATTATTATTTGACATTCATTTGATGAGGCTTATACCAGGGCCATTAAAAAATGATTCAAAAATAAGTTGTTTTTTTATTGAAAATTATAGCAAAATTATAATTAATTTCTTAATTTTTCAGTCATTTGGTAAACTACAATCATACAAATATATATTTTAAATATTCAAATGTCAGTATATTCCTCAAATGTCAATAAATTTACTTTCCGCACTAGTGTGGCAAAGTGACTCTTTCCGCACGCTTTTTAGTGCGGAAAAGATTCACTTTCCGCACGTTGGTAGAAAAAAGTATTTTCGATTCAATGTGTGCATTGTTCAGTCTCCTTGTGTGCTTTCTGAGTGGATTTGTAGAGAGAGTATTAGCACACATTACCTGATAATCCAGTCGGGTTATCATTAACTTTCATAAACCCGTGGTCAAAAACTTACATTAAATACCGAGTGGGGTCCAAATGTACCCCAACATTTTTTTGGCTCATTATTTTTTTAATGTTATAATTAGAGAATATTAAAAATAAAACACATTCTGCTTATAAAAAAATATGTTTTCACATAAAAAAGTTGTCATCATTGATAAATGCATTGTAAGCACACTTTGAAAAAATATTATGAAATGATTAGAAATATTAAAAACAAAAATAATTATGAAAAAAGAAAAAGCATTTTAGTGACATTTTAAATGATTTAATTATCACACTTGTTACAAACTGTTATATTTTTTGAATGTTCTGCACATACGAACTGATTATTTTGTTGCTGGACCCCAAGCAACAAAACTCTCTATAATTAGTTACAGTGAAAAGCAATGTATTCAAAATTTTGTATACCAATTTAGATATATATTTAAGAAACATAGCTCGAAGGAAATTTAATTAAAAAAAACTATTTTAGAAAATATACCCAAAAATTCATGTCTGGGGTACAACTGTACCCCGCTCGGGCTTATGAAGATTAAAGGTGGATGTAAGAGCAATAGGCGAGATTTTTGTTTACAAATTTGTTATTGAACATATTTAAGGAATAATAAATTTTTTTATGAAAAAATTAAAATTTATTGAACTTTTTAGAAGCAAATAACTCGATAACCGATCGAGTTATACGAATTAAAGAAAAGTCACTTTTTTTTGTAGAATTTAACGCTTTTTAATATTTTTTTATTATTTTAGTTATAAGTTTAGCCCAAAAAAAGTTTTCTTTGATTTAATTAACACAAACAAGTGTAACTAGCGCCCTCTATTAGCAATGTTAAATTCGAGTGCAAATTATGATTCTTCATGCCAAAAAACGTAAAATTGCCAATTTTCAAAGAGAAATTGTGAGAACATAAAAAATTGTTGCGAAAATCAAAATTTGAATTTAAACTTTGAACACCCCGTATCTCGTAAACTAGCAATATTTGCATGAGGCATGTTGAGCAGAATCATCATATTTTGAGGTCTAGAATCTACAGTTCAGAGATTGGACATTCTTAATGAATCACCCTGTAGATGGAAACAAAGTTATGAAGCGTGAAATTTGCTATAAAATTCCGTGGTTCAAAATGTAAAAATTCCCATCCCTGCAGCCACAGCGGATGAATGATTAAAAAAAATTGAAAAAACCGCTGTTTTTCAGACGCAAAATTTAATGCAATTCAAGAAGAAATGTAAATCATTAGAGAGTTATTGGAACTTTTATAAGATCAAGCAGTAAAAGTGCTGTCCTTATAGTGACATATACGCATGCGTATTTGATGTTTTGAATAAGGGAAACATTATTAAGGTTAGTGCTTGTCCTTATTTGTGCGCGATTACTGCAGTGCACTATCCCGACTTTATTTCATGTTTCATATTTATATGTCACAATGTGTATCTGTGACACCTACCTTAATATAATGTCATTATAAAGTTTCATGTTTCAATAACTTCAAATTTTAAGTCTATTTTAAGGTCGAGCACTATTTATTTAAGGTCATCACAATTACTGCAAGGCAGTAAATTCGTGTTTCCAATAACTCTCTATTATTTGTCTCTTAATACGTTATTTATTCACGAACTGGATGCAACAAACGCGGTTTCGATATCTTATTTAGTTGCTGAGTAATCTAATTGTTAATAAACATTAGGTAAAAGAAATAGACATTGTTAGAATAAAGACATATGCCACAAAAGATTGTTTAAACTTAGAATAATGTTTTTACACATACTAGAAGGTTACAGCTATAATATGCAATGTTTTAATCAACAATTTTTTCGTTTCAACTGACTCACACGTTAGTTTAAAAAAGTGGTTAAACTTTTACCTTAGTAACAATTAAGATATCTGTGCGGTTTTTTATTTTAATTGAAATCTGAAAAATCCCACTTGAATGACTTGGAAAAACACAAATTTTGGCATTTTGAACGTTCCATTCGGACCATTTAATCCTAAGTTATTGAATTCCAAACTTGATCAACGATTCTCGGCAAAAGATCAACAAGCTAACGGAAAAGAAAATACCGACATGCAGGTACGATTCAACCTCTAGCCACATATTATAATCTGTGCTCTCGCCGCTATACTCAGCCATGCCCTACCCTCGGAATCACAGCGCCGAGAGCCTATTCTGCGCACATTCTCTCCTATTTGATTCAATTGTTGATGAGTTATGAAAGGTAGGGGTGTTGAAAAATATCTGGGAATTATGCAGAAGAACCTGTTAGTTTGCCTAGAATCGTTGATCAAGTTTGGGATTTAATAACTCGGGATTAAATGGTCCGAATTGAACGTTCAAAATG